>VWZW01004687.1:535369-731676 GCA_013397115.1 Edolisoma coerulescens | reverse complement strand
GGGGGTGGTGGTGGTCCAGCCTCCCGGTCCCACCTTCCCTATCGCCGGCTCTGCCCTCCGCCTCTCCAAGCCCCGGCCGGGGGCCTGGCCGCAGTCTGGTGGGCTCTGCCTCTCCGCAGAGCAGGAGGCCGGGGTGCGGGAGCGCTGCTCCCCACGGATGACCGCCTGCTGCCGGAGGTGAGGGTTCTGCGGAGCAGGACACCGGGCTCCCACACAGTGTCTCCGGGGGTTGCAGGTGTGTGGTTTGAACACGGAAAGGCAGAAAACACCTCTGAAACTCCACTGACGTGAACACACAGGAGCAGAGCACTCTCAGTCCCTGCAGGTTTCACGGGCACTGCTGCGGTGCTTTTACTCTAGCCCGCGGCTTCCTGTTAGGTGCTTGGCACCGGGCTCCTGCTGGGGTTTTCATGGCTCCATGATCAGGCCTATGCCAGCATCTGCCCAGGATGGGACCAGAGGAAGACACCTGGCACTTTTCTCCTGCAGAGGTGCTGGGTGATCCCCCTGTCTATGTTTTCATCCCGGGTTTTTATAGGCTTTCTCCTGCCTTCCTTCCAGGTGGCTACATGGCACAATTGCAATGAAAAGGGGACTTGGAAGGGGCTGCAGGATCCTAGGGGCCCAGGTGTTCACTCTGCAGAGTGTCATCCCTGCTGGTGCAGGGAGATGGAGAAATCTTTAGGACAAAACTCCATACAGCATGTATTACTGCAGAGCTCCCTCATTCCAGCCTGGGTGACACTGCACATGCAGGTGTGGAGGGAAGGGATGGGATGGGCTCTGCTGCACTGTAGAGAGCTTGGGGACTTGCACCCATAGGTCTCTCTCAGAGAAAGGCAGCAAAGGCTTCCTGGGGCACAGCACAGCACAAGCCAAACTGCACACAGACACAGCTGGAGTGGGGAACACAGCCAGGCTTAGCTCCTGGAGTTTTAGATGCCATTTCAGTGGTTATACTTGGTGTGCTATAAAAATTAATTAGTATACCTCCATGTGATCCTCTCTAAAATATTGTTTTCACCCCAAAGAAGGGATGCATTAGGAAGAACTTGAAGCAGCCCCAGACAGAGAAACCTCAGCTCCAGACACAGTCACTGCCTGCACTTGACCAGAGGTGAAGCCATTTGTTCAATCCTGATTTCTTATCTGCCCTGACTGAAGTGCTCTGAAATAGAGAGTTTGAGAAAGAATCACTGGCTGCCCGGGGGAATGAGGCTATTCAGCCCACACTCCCTCAGGCACTGCAGTTCCTGCTTACCACAAGCTTTGATTTGCAATCTCCCTTTATTTTTTCACTCAGGACATAAACACTAAGACAGCAAACACAAGCACACAACCCCACTGGAGAGAGACACAGAGCTGATCCAGGCTCCCTCAGCTGCCAAAATCCCTTCCATAGCCAGTCCAACACATCTCTGTCCCCAAAGTTGTGCAGAAACATTTCTGTAGTTTGCATTAAATGTATTGGGCTAATTCTCCTACCTACAACTTCATTCTCCGTCCCAGCCTCTGCAAGACAAAAGTACTGAATACACCAGGGAAGCTAATATGCACAAGTCTTAAGGAGAAGGTAGGAATCCAGCCTTCTAAAACTTGCTTGAGGTAGTCCCTTAGCTTAAATGGTCTGATTTTTCAGTTGTCTGTTTGGTTGTAATTTTTTTTCTAATTTTCTCTTCTTTGTGCTAAACCTCTGTTATTTATAAAACAGAATTGATGCTGCAATGCTTTAGGAAACAGTTTCAGCCAGGCATTTCAACACTTTATTGATATATCAGTAGCATAAAAGTAGTACCAGCATTAATCTGATTTACAGGAGCAAGTCTTTGAGCTCTGATTGTGCAGAAAAGTTTGAGATACAGTTAGAATTTAAGTGCTGCCAGATAATCTGGAATCTTTTGACTATGCTGTGTCCAGGTATCACAGCAAAGGGAGAGGGGCTAGGGGAGGTGACATGCTCACATAAGAGGTTCAGGAGAAATGAAGTCAAATAAGTACAACATGAAATTTTAAAATTCTCATCATTAATTAAATTGTAGACACAACCAGGAACAAAAAGTTTCCTTCTTCTAGAAGCCTGATGACACAGAATCCAGGAGAGGAGAAAGCCTTGAGGCACCCTTGCCACTATATTGCAGGTAAATCTTTAGATGCTTTAACATCCTCTAAGAGGTTAAAGGCATTTAGTGCATGAAAAAAGTCATGACCTCGGGGAGAGACGTGGGGGAAGCAGAAGTGCAGCCTTGCAGGTGCACCCCCAACAGTCCAGTCAACCCTGTGGACTGCCCCAGCCTAGAGGGCCCCCCTTCCCTGATTTTATGTCTTATTACAAAGTAATCAGAGAAGTCTATTAGCCTCGCTTCCCCACTGCAGGATTTTAGAGTGTATTCCTTCTTTGCAGTGATGTGGGGATGCATATTAAAGACAAGCACCAAGGGACATCCCTGCAGGCTGCTTGCATAGCATTCAGTCGCCTCTCAGCTTGAACACGAGTTCTTCATCAGTCTTATGCCCACTCTGCATCTCCCTTACTCCAGGTTTAAAACAGCCTGCCTCCTACACATTCCCAAACAAATTACACCTCTGAGCATCCTCGTGATCCCCCAAAGACCACAGTGCCACAGCAGTCCCTAATGCTCATCTTCCCACTGTGGGCTCCCTGTGCCCCAGCACCTACACTGATACCCAGCTGCAGCACGGACGTGGGAATCCCAGCAATGGCACCAGATGCTGTCATGGAAATAACCTGAATTGCAATTTAGATGAGGTCAGAGCAGAAACAGTTTATTGCTATGGCTATAGAAGAGGATAGGTAGCAGAAGAGCAACTGACTCCACTGGTCAACTATAAAAAAAAGGGGAAAACAAATTAAGATGATTCAACTTCCCTTTTCCTGTACTAGTTGTTATCTTTAGATGGAGCAGCATTTTAATGATGTTACCATTAGCTCTGTGACTTCACAAAAGTAATTAATTACTCTCAACTCATTCTAAATACACTGAGAATAGACAATTAACTGAAAAATACATGTATAAGAAAAAGCTGGGGAAGTCAGTCTAAAATTTGGATCAAACCAATCCTGTCATAGAGATGCAATCGTCTTCCCTTTGTTGGGGAGGGCCACTGAGTGGACACAAGCAAGGGCAGGAATATCTGTTGTTCTTGTCTCTCAAAGACACTTTGCCAACAGTTTGCAGGGAGCTGAATAAATTACTCCAGTCAGGATCACTGTGGGACCTTCCAGCATCCTGAGTAGTTGTAGAATGAAGTGATAAAGTGAAGTACAGCCTGAAACTTGGATAGGAGAGACATTTTTCAAGCAATAGGAGAGTTTTCCCACATTTCCTCCTCTGTCTTCTCAGGAACATCTCCTAGAGAGAAATTTATGAGCACATCACAGTAGTTGGAGCAGCTTCACCTCCCCAGCAGCTGTATGGGACTGGGGGAGTGTCTCAGTTTCCCCAGTCTTTGTTACCTTCATTTTTAAATGAAGTCTTAATGAGTGGTGGTTGAGTAGCTTAGAGCATATACAGTATGAACTGAAATAATCAAAGCAAAGTTCCGGCTGCTGTGTGAGTGAGCTTTACCTCTGGCTGTCTGGTGGAAGGAGGGTCTGAATGCTGTCTCGGCTCCTGTCCCTGCACAGAGCCCCCCACTCATCATGGAGTGTTTCTGCCTTTAGTGCCTAACTTGAGGGGAGGTGGGGGAAACACCAGTTGGATGGCATTCAAACTGTCACTTGGCCTGTCCCCTGTGCCCAAACTGCTTTTGTTCTTAAAGCCAGAATCTTTTAATGATCCACAGAAGGATTCCAGCTACTCAGGGGTGGAGAAGTAACAAAACATTCATCCCATCAGAGCAGGGCGTTATCCGAGCATCCCTGGACACACTAACCTCTTGTGCTCCTGACAATCTCACTGGCTGACTCTGGGTTTTCCTGCCCACCCTCCCTTGTGCACAAGAAGGACGGTAGCATTTGTCTAATGCCAGCAGCCATGGCTTGTAGGTGCACCCAGCAGCACAAATGCCAGAGACACACAGACACAGGATGCACACACACAGAGCACATTCAGTCACGCAGACTGCCATGAACAAGGCACTGCCTTCAACAGGACCCACTCGTGGTACCCATGTGAGACACAAACACAGCTAAATTTCCACCTCTTCTCTAACTGGTAGAGCTCTATGTTCACTGATGAAAGCACATCCTGCCCCCCTCTGTAGGTCCACAAGCACACACTGGTTCATGGGCAGCCTCGCTATGGGCACAGCTCTTCTGCCTGCCCAGTACCCCTGCCCACAGTCCCAGCCCTCACACCAGCTTTCAGGTCCTTTACTTGTTGGCTGGTGCAGCTGGATGCACGGAACATGAAGGCTCACACAATCATCCCTTGGGCATTCCACGTTCTGGTTGTATTCGAGTGTACAATTGTCAGATTTCACCCTTTCAGGCAGAATGTTCTCTTTCAGCCACCATCAAATATTTCTCTAACTGTCCTTTAAGATCCTCTACCTGATCTTAATGGGGTTTTTTTTCTCCTGAGGGTCTCTCAAACTTCTGATTTGGGATTCTGTTTTTCATTTTGGTGGCCTCCTCATACCAATTGAAAAATACAGCTCACTGAAACTGGGGAATTACAGCCTCTGGACTCCAAGATGCTCCTTAAACTTAAACCCTGTAGTGCAATCAAGTGTAGTTTTTTCATCCCCAAGGTAAGTATCCAGAATGAAAGACTGAAGAGAAGAAACAAGATATACAAGGGCTCCCTCCTGGTCACATCTGGCTTAAGCCCACTGCGCTGGCTGAGGCTGGAGTCATTAGCAGCAGTAACAAAGGACGCTCAGACTGGAACTTAAGTCAGAGAAGGGTTAATGGGGTCCATCATACCACCTGAGTCTTTAACTCTTGGTGGAGTTTCTTCTTCAGCTGGGAGATGTCCCAAGATGTCCCACTGTTCATGCAGGTTCACTCACTGTAATTTCAACCTGGACCTTTCCTGACCTACATCTCCTAAGGATTTCATCAATTTGTGATCATTCTTCCTTCTTTGAGCAGACTAAAGAGAAGGAACTCTTAGTGTGACTCTGGACTGACCTGTATTAAAAGCTGGAATTCAGCTGAAGTGCCAGCAGGGATTTCAAGAAGGTGAGATGACACAAGTTTTATATACCCACTACATGCACAAAGCCAACAGAATCACTTGAAGGCTGCTCTGAGTTCTGCTTTCTTCAGGACAAGGACTAATCCATCAGGAAGGTTTCACTGTGATCACTGTTTCAGGAGACAGGGTGTGAGGTCGGCCAAGAGGCCCACTCGGGCTGTACTTGGCACCTCTATCTCCACATTCCATAGTCCAAGAACCACGGCAGAGGGCCCATACCACTGGCTGCTCTCTGCCCTTGCCATAGCCCAAGCCCAAGCACGCGTGACACATATTCCTCCTTTTCTACTGGAACAACACACAGAGAACCGCGAGTGGTGAGCAACAAGCTGGGGAATAATTCATAACCTCCAGGCACCCCTGTTCTATCCCTGTAAAAAGTCTGGTTTGCCAGACTCAGTGTACTGTTTATCGTGAGAAGGACCTTCAAAAGGCAGTCAGTTTTTCTTTGGTCATGACATCAGGTTAGAAGAACTTGTCCCTACGTCACATGCACTGGTCTCTGTCAACAAAGCCTGATCTAGAAAGTAAAAGGCAGCACTTCTCTTTCATAAAGCCAGTTACATCAGAGATCATCATTAGCTCATCATATTTCGATGCCAGGAGTCTTAGCTAAAACTGTTGTATCTTCTTTTCAATATTAATTAACTGTAAGAATGCCTAAAGGCAAGGTTCTCATTCGAAACATTTTGCCTTTTACTACATGGATGTTTTCTCTACTTGCTTCTGACTCCACATTGGGAAGAAACTTCCTTCCTCGCTTTCCTTAATGTGGCATTAGTTTCTTCATATCACCAACATTTTGCTGAAGACAACAGAACTGCAGGAGAAGCCTTGTTTTGGTAGGAATGGCAAAAGGTTCCCAGTGTTTGAAGGTCTTTAAAATAACTTTAATTTCTAAATTTTTTAATAGTTTTTCTGCCTCATCCATTTCCCACAGACAACATAAGATCATTCCTGTACATTGTACATTCTTGAATGCTACAAGCATTCTTGTAGCTCCTTTTATTTATATTTTTTAATTGATCAAACCTTTTCAAGTGTCTTAAATCCACCATTTGGCACAGCAAGGAGAACAAGCCATAACTCTACTCATCTCCACTTCACATTTGAGGTCTGCCCCTGCTGACACTGCCATGAAAGATGCCCATTTCATCCTGACTGATATAAAAAAGTACTCATAATGAACTGTTCTCATATTAAGCCATGACATAAACACTTTCACTTAATATAGCACTAAAAAGATGAAAGGACTTGCAAGTAACAACAGCTGGAATATAAATTCATCACCAAAGCCTGCTGCCTTTTCAAAACCTAACAATCCATCTACCCTGGAGTGCTTTAGTGCTACATCTTATACCCTTCTATGAACAAATGAAGACACAATAGAAACATGTTGAAATCTCTAAAGCCATGTAAAACCCGAAGGCATTAAAATTTATTAAATGATGCAATAACAACAGAATTCTTTATTTACAATAGCATTATTTAACATCAAATAAGCAAATAGCATCAGCAAAGCAATATTAACTTGCATAAATGTATTTAAAATTTCTCTGAATATATCTACCTTTGCATAAACTGCTAACACTAGAAATACAAACATCAATGCAGGTGAACAAAGTGATGTTCAGAGTCAACTCCGTTTTGAAAATAAATCACAACCTGAAACACTGTAAGCTTTCTCCTGAAGAACCATAGTTTATATATTGCTTAATTTTACCCTTGTATAATCTTTTCATATACACACATCTCAGATGCAACTTCATGATGAACTGTACAAATAAAACCCACAAATGACATAAAGGGAAAAAAATTAAATGACAGTAAATGTTTGAAGAAATGTGTCCATCATCTCTATTGAACAACATAAAGATTAAGTGATGATGCACTTATTCCAAAATTGTACACAATTCACTATACAAATATAATACATCAGACAGCTATGTAGGAATATACAAGACTTAAAAACAGATCTAAGGCATTATGCTAGATTTTAGCATTTTGAGGTTCTTGCACATAGCTTTTACCTGTAGTAAGAAACTTAAAAGATTTTGTTTTAGTCTACAAAGAAACACCAGGGAGAAAATTCTAATTAAAATCAAAGCCACTACAGTAAATTTTCTTTTGTGCAGAGAATGCTTTTGCTCTTAGGCAGCATACTACCATACAAATACTAGAAAACTTTTAAATTCACACCAACAATTAATGGCTTAAGTTGCATTTCAAAACTGATTGTGTATCTTTGGGTTCTGCAAGTGGAGCTGTGCCACCCATTTCATCTGTTAAGCCCATATGAATTCCGCTTTTAAACAAAGATTAAAAAATGTATTGTATAAACTGCAAAAACATTGCTTTTAATTAATACAGGCCCAAAGGGATACCGGTGTGGGACAATATTTTAAGGACTGAGTACAAATTAACTCCTTGTAGCAAAACAGCTCACTTCACTTTTTAAACTCACCACATTACATGAACACTTAAACAGGTCGTACGACCATGTATATATGCTTATTTTTCACATTATGCGCCTTTCACATTTAATAATGTAAATAGAACACTGATTAATTGTTCTCTTAAACAAAATCCAAGTACTTTCTCTGACAAATTTACTGTATACAGGATGAAAAATACTGATAATGAAGGGAATTGATTTGGCTTTTTTGTTTCTATAGTGATCAATATGATCAGAAGATTCCTTCACTCACTTTTCTCTTTCGTTACTTAGAAGATGACAAAAGTCACAATGAACCCAAACGGAGCCAAAGTGATAGGTACAATCTCCTTTCTTTCAAAATGGCAATGGATGATGAAGTATCATAATCACTACAGATAAGGGTTTGCAGGTCTGTTGTGAAATGGGACAAATTTAAATTTTTTTTTCCACTGTGAAAAAGAATAATCTATCTGCAGAGGTTACGGTGAAGAACCAAAAAATAATGGAATAGCATCAAAATTATTTTATAACTCATTTACACTTTGTGGTGCATGAAATTAATTCCTTCAAATTTACACATTTCTTATATAAGTAATTTTTTTGTCAGATATATAATGCAAGTTCAACACCAATGTCGTAGTAATGAGGCTGTGGAGGTCAGGGCTGATGGTTATTTTTTCCCATCAGGAGGTCAAAGAAGGACTCAGCTGACTAAATATTCTGTTTGAGTTTGGCAACAGAATGGTGACAGCTGAAAAAGTGTTGCTTCTCCAGAATGGTGGCACTGTCCCCTTTACGGACAAACACAGGAACAGCCTTTATCATATTTTCCTCAGCCTTAACACAGAATAGCTGCTATTTTATTTGAACTCCCACCTGAATACCAAAACAAATTAAACAGGACAAACCTTTCAATCCCAAAAGGCAGGGCCGATGAGATATTATAAAACGCATTGCATTTTAATTACATCAAAAATTTTGCATTCAGGTTAGAAAGTTTGTGGATTAGTGTCCTGGTTCCGGCCAGGATAGGGTTAACTTTTGCAGTAGCCAGGAGAGGGCATGGCTAGGACCCGGAGGTTATTCTATACCACCTCACATCATTGCCGGGGCGGAGGGAAGGGAGTCTCTTCCCAGGAGAAGGGCTCTCTTCTGGATCAGCGCAGTTGCGGAGGGAGCGTCGGGCATGTCGTGGGTTTCCGTGAGAATCGTTTGTCTCTTTCTTGGACCCTCTGTCACTAGTATTGTAGCTGTTACTGTTTTCTTATCTCATTGCTGTTTCCATTAAATTGTTCTTATTTCAACCCATGATCTTTACCTTTTGTGCCTCCAACTCCCCTCTCCAGCACTCCATAGGGAAAGATGGAGGGGGAGCGAGCGGGCTCGCGGTTTGGAGAGTCTCAGTGGGAGCACTAAATTAGGGAGTACCATTCCTAAACAATTAGGAATCAGCAGAAAGGAAACAGAGGTCAAACTCATCAATTTCTTAATATTCCAAGTCCTCAGAAACTGATGTCAGTATAGTAAAAGATTATTCAAACCACAGTGGGCAAGGAAAAAAACCAACATGCCTTAACAGTGGCCTGCTTAGTAACAGTTTTTCTACGATTTGTTACGAAAGGATATAAACATACAAAAATCAAGAACTGGTTCCTACAGTGGCTGCATATAATATAGGTTAGTTAAATGATATTATGAGCAGAATCACAAGGCTTAGAAAATGAGAAGTCTCAAGCCTACAAATTAGGTCTAATCAAGGCATTGTGATCCTTTACAAAACACTTTTCCAGGAGACACACACGGCTAAGAAGATATCTAATTTAATACTGAAGTACCTCATTTGGAATCAACTTCACAACATGTATATCTCACAAAAATTATACAAGTAAAACACTTAAGTTTTCAACTTAAATTATTGCTTGTTTACATATAAACTGGATTTTATGTACCTTACAAAATGTCCTCGTAGTCCACACTGCTTTAAAATAATCAGAAACACGATAGTGGTGAAGTCTGTAGTGATATCTGCTATAGGTATTACAGGAACTGTTATTTTCCCAGCTAAGGGGATGGGAACCAGAAATTATCATGCTTTAAAGCAGGTATCTTTGATATTATGCACCAATTCTGCCACTACCATAATCAGTACATGCATTACCATCGAACTTCGCTGTTCGGCATCCAGTAACCGGCTGTGCAGATTGCTGGAAACACACCTAAGGAAATAACGGAGTAACCTGTTTTTTAATTCCATTAGAAAGACGAAGATTACAGAGGTCAGGAGAGCCATGTTAAAAAAAAACAGTTTTGCTGATTGTTAGGAATTTAATTAAATGAGAATGTAACCAACTTGTATGTTTGAATTCATGACTTGCATCATAAACACTACCACAAAACTCAACCAAATCACCCCTTATAAACAGCCCTCTCACAGGGTAATTTTCATCTGTTTTACAACTTTAACCCCATTCAAAATTGGTCTGTATAGTTTTCTGCATCAGTTGATCTTCTCTGACTTGCTGTCAGTGGAACGTGCTTGTCGGAGGTCTCTATATGTACCAGACGTGGCTTCTACGCCCTCCTCCATGCCTCCTCTCCGCCCCAAAATGCAGGCCTTAGTCTAAAACACCAGTTTTCAGACAGAACTGAATCCTTTGCACCAGACTGAGTAAGCCAGGGAAAACAAAGCAAAAAAACCCCAAGGTCTAGAACTAAACAGAAACAGAACAAGAGCATGGTTGTTTTTCCTTAAATACATACATTTAAATACATTCAATCTGACATGGTTTATGAAAATTGCCTGTCAACATTTACTTTGCAGGAGAGATCTAAGTTGCACTAAGGTGAATGCAGTGAACAGACTGAGCAATGTCTGTACGCTAGCTTCAGACTGTCAAAGAAGAGGCTGCTCTTCGGCAACGACCACCCGGCTCCCCTCGGGAAGGCAGGGCTGAGTCCTGTCGGCAGCAGGCAGCCGCCGGGGCTGGCAGCTCCGCTGGGACACAACGGACGCAGCTCTTCAAACTGGTAAGGATTTGGGGCCGTAAGCCCAGTCAGCTGAAGAAAGGAGCAACCAAACCACCCTCAGGGGTCAGCAATATTTCTGCAAAAGAAGAGAAATGGGGGAAAAACAAATGAGTTCTTCCTGCTGGGATAGTGAAGATGGATAGGTCAATGAGATCTGGGATGCTGGAGTGCAACATCCGCTGTCAACCGTGCATTACTGTAATGCTTTACACCTGAAATTCAATTGGAATTTATAAAGCTGAATTATTCTTTGTGTACACTGATACAACTGACCAGCAATTTAGTTCCTTTGATATCAGAGGGGGTTTAATTTCGCTGCATTCTTAGGTCCTTAACTCATTCCAATTATCCTAGATATTATAATAACTCAGGATCATCCACATCTTGTAAACGCCACCTGAAGGCACGGCAATAGGGTTTAAGAGAAGTCTCATTCTCAGAATATGTGCAAAAATCTCTCTTACTGCTGTATCACATCAAAGGAAACAACTGCCCTGGCTCACTTTCCCTTCCAAGACTCAATGAAAACGGGAATAAAGAAGTAAAACCAGCTTCAGCTACTGATCCCTAGAGACGTCTTTTACCTCATACTTACTACCCTTGCAATCTCTTTACACAAATATAGTACAAACTGGTTTCAGCTGAGTTGATTATCTTCTTTCTTATTCAAAAAAACATCAGGATGTGGTTTTCACAGTTGTTTTAAGACTACTCCTTCCAGTGGCTGCAATCTGTGCCTTTCTGTCTTCCTCTCCTTGTAAATGCCTGCTCCCATGGGGTGCTGTGGTCAGCCAGGTCAGAGAGTCAATCCAGCCAAATCCATTTTCCTCCTCCCCTGGGGCTGCTTTTCACTCATATCCCGTGGCTCTGGCCGTGGAGCAGCTCTTTGCTCGCAGCTTCCTGCCACACACGAGGAAGGCCCTGATTGCTCAGGGACAGTGCTGGTGGGTAGGCAGCCTTCTCTCCAGTCCACATGCCAGCTGCTAGGCTGCCTGTGGAAGCTGTCTACACCATGCTTTGGACCTTACCGCACCTTCCTCTGCATTCACACAAGGCCTAGAAATGTATCTTTGTTGACAAATAAAGTCAGCATCAGGAATTATCCCACGATGCAGGAAAGCAAGGCCCTATGTTTTGTACATCCCCTATTCCCAGTTTAGCTGGTGCAGCTGGAGCTCTTTGGGTGTGACCAGCCATGGGCAGCACTGAGTCCTGATCGTGGCCCCTCCTTCCTTCATCACAGCACAGAGACACCACACTCACATCCCTCATGCCCTGACTAATATGGACAAACTAAACTTTGACTCCTCTTTCTAACATATTGAGAGGCAGTCCAGGGACCCTGTTAGCGGTTTTTGAAGATAAAGTGGAAACAAAAGTGAAAATCCAAAGATGTCCTTATTTTCAGGGTGGACATTTAGCAAACAGTATCTCCAGAGATACTAAATAAACACCCCCACTATACCAGCGACTTGAAAAAAATTATGTACTGCGAAAGTTGCACATTAATTACACAGCTTGAACTTTCTTAAAAAAAAAAGTTATGTAGGAGTAATTTATGGCTCAGTTGTATGAAAAAAGCAACTGTTTAACCTCTATTACAGTTCAAAGTTCAGTGAAAGGTATTTATAGTGTATATAAACTGCACTTTCATTGATAGTCACAGGTACATTAGTAGAATAAATGTAAAATTACGAAGTGCAGTCCGATGTACCTTTCCAAAATAATTTGAGAGGTTTTAGGAAGTTTCTTTTCTTCAGGTGAGACAAAGCTTCTCTCATCCATTGCTATTGTCCCTCTCTTTGTCATGGCACTGACTCCATTATTATAATTTTACACCCCAGAGATTCCCTGCCCAAAGTCATGCCACTCATTTCTTTCCACCTGCACCCTGACTTCTCTCCACCGTGTCTTGTACCCTTTCTGTCACATTCACTCTCTTTTCCTTCTCTCTTCAACAATTATTTAAAATCTACCTCCTCCTTTAGTCCGCTTCTGTCTCAACATCCTTTTTCCTTTTCTTTCCTCAGCAGTGCCTGGTATTTTCTTCTCTGACAGTCAGGATTCTCTTAGCACATGAAATTCAACTGGTTAGGGAATGCACTAAGTAGGAGACCTTCTAGCAGCCTCCCAGTACCTAAAAAGGCCCCCAAGGGAGCTGGAGAGGGACTTTTTACAATGGCACACAGTGACCAGACAGTGGGGAATGGCTTTAAACTGGAAGAGAGTAGGTTAAGATTAGGTATAAGAAGAAATTCATTACCGTGAATGTGATGAGGCACTGGAACAGGTTGCCCAGACAAGTTGTGGATGCCTCATCCCTGGAAATGTTCAGTGTTGGATGGGGCTTTGAGCAACCTGGTCTAATGGCAGGGGGTGTCCCCATCCATGGTAGGGGGTTGGAACTAGATATCTCTAAGGTCCCTTCCAACCCAAACCATTTTATGATTTTGTAATAACACCTTGGTATATAAAAACTTCTCCTAGAGCAGAACACACTGCATCCTTTTATTAATCAAAGTGACCATGAAATGGTTGCAGAAGAGACTCTTTATGCACAGATCCGTCACTCTTGGAAACAGACATTTGTATGTTTATATGAACAATGAAGGTGTGAGAAGAGTTGGTGTCTGAGAAGTTTTAAACACATATGAATACAACAAAGGGATACAATAAAACACATGTACGGCTACTTCTACCTCCGTACTTTCACGTTCTTCGTTTTCATTCATGTTAGTAACTTTTCAGACAGATGTTCCTAATTTCCTCTGTTACTCAAATTCCTCTTCTTCAACACCAGGGAACTTCACCGCGCCCTGGCCCAGGAGGGACAAGGGGGCAGAGGCGGCGGCCGCCGCTAGATGGCGCCTCCCCCGCGCCGCTCGGCCGCCCCCGCTCTGTCTGTCCGTCTGTCCGTCCCTCCCTCCTTCTCTGTGTCCATAGAGCGCGCCTCCCTCACGTTAATTACTATCATCCAGGGCACTTGCAACTTTGTAAGTACAAAGACACCGCATCCGCTCCAGCCACACCATATTCACAGTTCTGCTGCGTCTGTACCCCATTTCTTACCCGTGCTGCGTCTCCGTCCTGCTTTATCATATCCATTCCAGGCAGCTGGTTTGGAAAGAGATTGCCTCCCCTCATAGCAGGATCATTAACCTATTGGTAACAAGATATTAAGGAGAATGAATCAAAAAACACATTGGGAGGAGGGCTGGGAATCAAAAAGAAGCATTACAGACCATTACACTACTTGCATGTACCAACACCCACTCCTGAGACGATGCTGAAGCCAGGGAAGTGACTGTATAGGCAGGCGCTCCTCTTGCACAGCATGTGTTTGACTCGTATTATTCTGCTTCACAAGCAACAATGAAGATTTCATTCCTGATACTATGACCCTTATGCATGTTTTACAAAGCAGGCTCCATAAATTACGCCAGTGTTATCTGAAGAGGACATCTCTGCTATCCAAGTTCTGAAAGCAGAAACATGTAACTTCTTTCCTAACCTCAGTAACACATGGCTTTTCTGCTTGCAAACCACCACACAATTTTTTCAAAGCCTGATGAGATAACATATAGGCTAAATTATACCAACTACTGACTTAGTTTTAACAACACTTTTCTTTTTGTAAGCTATGGAAGAAAGATAGCATTAAATGGGAAAACATGCAGTAGCATGCTTTCCTAAGGGATGGTCTCCACAAATTTCTGAACACAGTCACAGGAAAGTATTGAAGCTGTGCATTTCTGCACAACCAAAAGGTCTGTCATGCTTAGTTATGTGAGTAGTTTGCCAAATTTACAGCATTGCTTTCTCAGTCACAGGATTAATCTCACCATGTAGGAACTGGCATAAAATACAAAACAGAGCCCTTCAGCAAGGTTCTGAAATATTAGAAGAAACAGCTTTCCTTAGAAGTTTTACAGGGCAAGAAATCTCTTTCTAGGGAGTCTTTGTTGATTTGATTCTCTCTGTTACTTCCCTTAGAGTAGGTGGATGTGATAACACTGAAGATATACCCCTCCAGATCTCTCAGGAAGGAAAAAGATGTTTTCTGTGTCACCTGTCCTTTAGGAGACACGTGTTTCCAAGGAGAATAAACTCTCCCTGTGGACTACCTCACTTCAGCTACAGCAACCTGCTGCAGCTTAGGGGGAATCATAAAATCATAGAATGGATAAGGGTGGAAGTGACCACAGTGGGTCACCTAGTCCAACCTCCCTGCTCAAGCAGGGCCATCCCAGAGCACATGGCTCTAGGGGTTGTGTCCAGGTGGTTCTTGAATATCTCCAGGGAGGGAGACTCCACATTGTTTCTGGGCAATCTGCCCCACTGCAGTCACCTGCACAGATAAGAAGTTCTTCCTCATCTGCAGGTGGAACTTCCTGTGCATCAGGTTCTGCCCTAATGCTTGGCACCATCGAGTAGAGCATGCAAGAAGAGCCCCGCTCCATCCTCTTTACATCCTCCCTCCAGATACTTTCATATATATTAGTAAGATCCCATCTCAGCCTTCTCTTGTCAAGGAAGACTGTCTTAATTTACCACACTAAGTCTTCTCATTTCAGGTCCTCCTGACTGTTATTTCTGTTGCCACTCATTGATTTTGAAAAATGCAATCATATGCAACCACCTAAAGATTGTTTTCAGATGCTGCCAGAGACAAGACAACAATTCAATGGGAAAGATAAAAAACTTAAAATATTTTTGCCATAGGAATTTTAACTCCAAAGAAATTGATTAAGTGCTGCAAGCTTCGTAGTGATGCTTTCTGCTTCTTCAAGTGGACAGATTTCTAAACCTGAATGTGAAAATTTAAATCAGAAGGGAAGAGAACCATGTTATTTTATTCAGAAAGAAAGATAACAGACAGCTTTGCAGCTCTATCTACATGCATCTGATGAATCCATGTTTAAAAAGTGCTTTCTGCTATTAATCAATATTCATCAGAATGTGCAAGCACATTTTCTGATTGTTCAGTAGACAAAGGGAGGCAAAAATGAAAAGCAGAAATAAAAAAAATTGTATCCTGAATCAACAGTAGTTTTGGAACAAAAAGATGACTGCGTGATTTCCCTCATAGCACTTAGGACACGTACAGAAAAGGAAGGTGGCTCCAGGCTGCCAGAAAAGGAGCAAAGGCGTCAATGAAGTTTCTATTACAGAATCTCTCTGCCAGTGATGATGTAAGAATCCTGACTGACATGTTATCAGACACAAAAAAACCCCAACCCAAACTCAAAAAAAACCCCAACAAAAAACCCCTACTATTTTGTTATATGAATACATTTGCCTCAGAAGACCTTAGAACCAAACACACCACATTAACTTTTCTGACTGCAAAAAAAATTCAGTTAGAAAAGTATGGAGAGGGACAAAGAAATGGAAAGGTTTTCACAACTTTCTGAAGAAAGGTAAAGTGGTGTTATCATATATGAAGTCTGACTAAAAAACAACAAATATGTTTTACAATTCCTTTGCAATTAAGCATAATTAATAGTAAAGCAAAGTTATATGCAAGGTGTCTAACAAGAAGAGCTTCCTACCACTCCAGAGCTCCTTTAATCTGGTATGCTGAATGAAATCAAAATACTGTTTCAAGATAACTCTTCTTAGATGCCATGATAATTTTGGCCTGGGGAGTACTGCCCTGTGAGGATTAATAAACAACTACTCTGAGTGGACTTCTAAACAGGGGTTTATTTCATATAGTGAAAAGCCTCTTTTCTTGCATAGGTTTCAAACTGCTTCTTTGTTAGCTCAGTAAATAGCATGGATCCATGATGCAAAATAAGTAACAGGCAAGACCATGGCAATAGCCCACTGTGCAAACACGAAGATGAGGACAAGGGCACTGTAAGATCTCTGAATGCTGCACCACCAGGAAGGTTTACTTTCTCGATGCCTGGAAAAGCTGTCTTGGACAGGAGGAACCTACAGACCTGGCAGCTAGCATTTCAGCATTCCTGGTAGCTGTCTCCTAGAAGAAACACCAGCAAGAGCAGCCTGAAGAGATTTAACGTAATTATAAGAGAGAAGATGATAATGAGACAGGATCTCATTCCTCAAATGTATAAAAGAGCCTCTAAGTATATAATAATTATCAAGCCCATTTTGGGCATAGTCTTTTTGCTTGGTGATGCTGGGAGTCCAGGTGGTTAACAAGAGAAGCTGGAGACAACACAAGTATGATCAGATAAACTCCAAACTTATTTCTGAGCTCTGGATATATCTGTATGATACAGCATAATGCCACGAGGGAGGAGGGAGAGCCAACAAAATGTGTTTGGCACTAGCGGTAATATACCTGCTTCTCACCAGGTAAGTAAGTCCAGGCACAGCTGATTGTTACTAGATAATAAGATCTTACTTCCAAAACCATCCCATGATAATAATGTTGAGTTTTTTTCAAAAGCTAGAACACATTTGCAGTGTAATGACTGTTACTCTCACTGCGGTTAGAAAGAGACAAGCACGTGAAGTTCAAATTATGTATTATGGAACAAAAAGTGACACTGAATAAGTAAACAGAAGTGTAGGTGACAGTATAAGAAAACCCCTTTCATTCATAAGAATGAATGAAATGGCAACAGTCAGCAGAATTACAGAAAATACAGTCATTTTGAAAACCGCCAGTTACGAGAAAAAGTTCAGCAGAGTCTAGGTCAATTGCAAAATAAAGATGTCAAACAGTAAAACACTATGCCCTGAAAACAGGAAAAAACCTGTCAATTTTAGTATTCAAGTATGCCTTTTTAGCTATTCACATTTCTCAAGAAAGAAAATGCAAAGCAGTACAGCACATTCCTGAGGACTAAAAAGTACTGTCTCGTGGCCCAGAAATGGCCCCTCAGCTGTTAGCTGGCCACCTCTGACCCAGACCAAGCATAAAACATGTGCTTGCAGATGACACAGTGCTGGGGTGGTAAATCAGGAGGAAAACAGGTTACTGTTACAGAATGAGCCACTACACTTTGCTTAAACAGACTCGATCTAAGAAATGCAATTTGATGGAGACAGGAGGGAGGCAATACTTTTGGGAACAAAGAATGCAGGTTTCATCTATGTAGAATGGTTGAGGAGAATTTAGGGGATCATCACAAGGGTTTCAGTGTGACATTGTCACCAAAAGAATCAAGATAACCCATGGACTGGAAGAGAAATTACGAGCAGAACTTGACTTTACACAGCTTTGGTGCAATGACTGTTAAACACTCTCTGGTTGCTCTGTTCATATTTCTAGGAGGAGGTTACAACAGAGTTTAAAGTAGATCCAAAAAAGGGACTGATGGCTTGAAACACAAATCTTGAGATGGATAAAGAACCTCAGCCTATTCAGCTTACTGGAAGTTAGATAAATGCTATCTTGAAACAAGACCTAGTAGTCTAACAGGAAGGAAAAGCAGTGTGACAGCTGTGCCAGAGGAAACAGTAGCCTTCATGGAAATCTTTGAAATAAAACCAGATCTCTTTCCACAATGCAGTTTGTCAATTCAGGGTCCTGGCAAAAATTATGTAGCATGGGTATGCTGAGAAATCAGGTTGGGTCATCACCTTTAAATCCCCTCTCTTTTCTTTTTTGGTTTTACTATTGTCTTACTACATTAAATTTGTGCAACTCTATTTGCTTGGGAACTAATAATAAAAAAAATCTTCTATAATTGGGCTTAGCAACTGGGAATATCAGAGAAGGTGACAGATTTGGGAGTATCAAAATTACTTTGGGTCACCAGTATGTAGCAGCTGTAAAAGACAAATGTGATCTGCAGCTATATCTGTCAGAGTATTCCAAGAGAAATGGGGAAGAACTAATGTTATGCACATGGCTCTGGTGCTTAGGAAATACTGATTCAAACTAGAACAGCTGCAGGGAAGGAAAGGGAATTTAAAGCCTAAGAGACTGAAAAAACATGGCTTGTTTGGCTTACAAGAAAAACCCCACAAAACACAAAACTAAACAATCTAACAATCTCAAACTGACAAAAAAAAATTCATGTTGATAGAATCCTTCTAAAATACAGGAAAAGAAAAGAGCTATTTAAGGTAAAGGACAATATTGGAAAAGTAAATACTCTTGTTATCAAATTTAGGCTGGGAAAAGGTCATACATTAACAAGTCATTACATAACCAGCTTTAAACTGGATACTTTAAACTGATACTTATGGTATCAGGAAAAAGTTTTAGCAAGAGATGTCTATAGCAGGAGATGTTACCTGAAGACACAAGAGGCATTTTCCTGCCAATATTTCTAGGAAAAGTCCATAATTTCAAGCCTGTGTTTTTGAACAAGCTGTATTTTAAACAAGCTGAAGGTCAGCTTTGAAACAAATACACGAGCCTGTTGATTAAGAGGATTTGTTTGTCACTTAATAATGTATTAGTGTATTAATGTGAGAGTTTAATTGCAGGTCGACAAACAGAAATGTTATTTTTTCTTATTTCAGATATCCTAAGTAGCAGTATCAAATGAGTGTGTAAACATCCCCTCAGCAGAAAAGAACAGGTTACTTACCTATTGATTCAGCAATCTATTTTATATGCACCACATTACAAAAAATGTGCATTTTGTGCTTGTAAAGTTGCCACATGGATAGTTCTGAAAGCTGATTGAATATTTATTGTCTGGGACTACAAACCCTGTGGCAGTTGAAGCATCTTCCAAACCCTGCCCATGCTGGCAGCTTTCACTCTTCTCCCTAGGAAGCTGCTGCTTGCCATCCAGTTCTGGCCTCCACTGCTGGGAAAGTCAGCAACTGCAACTGTGCTACAGAAACTTACCTACTGAGAACAGGAGCTACCATCAGCACGTGCTTCCCATGGCAGTCCAGGAGCTAGCTACAGTGCTCTCCACCTCACTGGTCACCTTGAATAGCCAAGTGCAGAGCTAAAACCAAAGCCCTTTCAACATCACCATTTCTCAAGAAAACTAGTAAGAGAAATGTCGCTGTGGAGCCGCCAGCCGCGTGCAAGAACTAGGCTGGATCGGGTGAGGTGGAATTCTGATTTTATTATTTAATTCTAAAACTTATATAGACTTCTGAAAGTTCCTCCGGATTGGGTCAGTTCAAAACCTTCCCCTAGGCCGATAGGCCAAGCTGAACTGTCCATCTTTCCAGAGACAGTTTCAATTACATCCAAACCTTATCTTTGTTTATAGAACACAGAGAGAAGAAGAGAAAAATTCCCACAGGAAAGAGTCTGTGCTGTCACAGAGAAACATAATGCAGTGGACCTGAAAAACTGCTGGAAGTAGAAGCAAACCCTCTAGCTGTCATCTTACATCCTTAGATTCTCACCTGCTCAGGACCCATGGAGGACAACCCTGATGTAGGCACAGAGGTCGCTGAGGTCATGCTGATCTGCCCTGTCATCTGGTTCATGTTGTTCATACCACTTGTGTTGGTTGCCATGGATACACTGATGTTCATGTTATTGTTGTACATGCTGGTGCTTGCTTGCTGCCCAAAATGTGGTGGGGACTGTTGTGAAAACATGCTACAGCAAGGAATGGAAAAAGCAATGTGTCAGACTTAGAATGCTGAAGCCACTAAGAAACTTTTAAAAATCTATCTTAAGCTAGAATTTGTATATACTGTAATTTATTCCAACTTCAAAGGAAAAACTTGTTTTCAGCCACATTAATGTCTAAGGAGTAGATTTTCAAAATTTAAAGTCCCATGTCTGTGCACAAAAATGCATGCCTTTGCGTGTGAAACTATGGCAGAGTACAAATCTGTTATGCACGTGCAAGAACAGCCAGTTAGCTGTCTAAAGGAGCTTTGTATGTATTTTAAAGTAATGTTTGGAGGGAGAGGAAAACACCTTTAACCTCCAGTGTTAGCACAGCACAGGACTGTTGAGATGGGGTAATAACCTTTCTTTTTTGCAAAATAGGCTATTTGCATATATGAATACCAGATTTGCACATACAATTATGGTAAGCGGGCTCACAAATACAGACATGCAATTGTGCAGAAATTTATTTACTAGGTCTTAGCATCAGGTTTTGAAAATGTGGCACTGTAAGAAAAGTCTAAGACAATTACCCTCTGAGTTTCTTTAAGGGCATTTCTGAACAACTTAAGGAGGAGTAACTCAGGTGGAAAACCTCACCCCAGATTTCATACAGTCCAAGTGCTTTCTGGACAGTATCCCATTATGTTGAAAGCCATATGAGAGACTTCTTTACATTTTCTAAAATGCACTTCACTGTTTACACATCAGTCTTTTCTAGTCTTTGAGCACAATCCAACAGCCACTGAAGGAACTATTACTGACAACGTGTCTGTTTAGAGGATCTGCATTAGACTGAAATACTGGAAGGGCTGCTGTGTCTCAGTATCAGTGGCTGACTTTCCTTTCCCTGTGAAGCACTGCTCCCACAGCTGAGGAAATCTTTCAGGGTTAACACTCAACCTTGCACTTGGGTACCCTGCTAGGCTATTGCTGCGCACTCTGAGACTTGGTGGAGTGCAACGGCATTCTGGGCACAGGACCAAACTCAGAAAATCCCACCATTCTCTTCCTTCCAATTCCATGTCTTTTCAGGCCACCTCACCCCATTTTTAAGTTGTTATCTGGATGGCTGAAACAGTACACTACAGATCATTGTGAATACTCAGTGGCTTGTGTAAGCACATTTGACATGTCTCTGCTGTAGAGCTGCAGTTTAGCAAAGCCAACCATTGGGCTTAAGGAGCTGCCCCTGCTGCCATTTTTGGCAGAAGCCATGACGGCGGCAGCTATGCCTCCTGCAGATGCTTCAGGAAGACAGTGAGGATGAGGCATGGACGAGGATAAGAGATAAACCAGTTGCTTCAGGGGCCACTTTACTTGGATCAGCCTCATCAATAAAATACTGGTGTTTTGGGTTTATTACATCTTTGTCAACTAGCAGGAAAAGGATTTGTTGCTCTGCTAGGACAGGAAGCCTGAGAACTTCAGGATGACGAAAGCACTGTGCTAGAGACAGCTGTGTGCACCCCAGTGCCAAGGGATACAGGCTGTACCTGATAACTCCTCCCATCTTCCAAGGAAAAGCTCAGATCACTGCCATCTGGAAGCTCACTGCTGCCTACTAATAGTGTTCAACATCCAACCCATTTGATTTGGACAGACTGGTTATTAGAGCTACACCCACCGGGGCAGGGGCCTCAGCTGAAAAGGTGACTGCATGCGTGAGGTATTGCTACAATGCTGTCAGGGAATGACAGCTATATGCTGACCCCCAGCATGTGCAAGCACTAATGGGCTGAACCTGGTTACACTCCAGCATTTAAAGTGGGAGGTGATAATCCAGTCACTGCAATTCCAGAGCAGCAGGGAATGCATAGGCTCTGGCCTAGCTGATCCAGCCATGTGGAAAGCAGTGTGGGAGCACAACATGAAAATCATATGCAGAAGAAATGCATCCACACAAACGTTAGGGGCTGGAGTTCACTGTGCAGCACAGGTGCTTCTTAAGGGCACACAGTGTTTGATCAGTTATCACAGACAAAGCAATGCATTGCATGGATGCAGGTCTTTTAGCTATGCACTCACTTTGCCTTGTATGAAGACAGAATTTAAACCAATTCGTCAAGCCAAATTGAAAAGAAATCTCTTTTAGGATAGACGGTTAACAACAAACAAACACACAAACAATTACACAAAACAAGCCCATAAATAAGTGTAGACCATAAATGACCCCATTATTCTCTGCGTTCATTTTGGTTTTCTTCTGGATTTACCTGTTACCACCCATATTCCCTTGTGCCCACCCATTCATCTCTGTAGAGGACTGATAGGCAGGATTAGCCTGAGACTGCTGAATCATGGGGCTTTGAGTGTGAGCCAGCCTTGGTGACATCAGTGGACTCTGAGGAGTGGTGGCCCCTGTGAAGCCTGGATCGGGCTGCTGACTAATACCTGAAGAAGAAAACGAGAAATTCACCCACTGTACATTCAGAGTTAAAACAAACCAAGAGCTCATACCTGCTGACATGTCTTTACATAGCCCTACTTCTATCATCTGGAACCTTTGTGTCTGTTCATTTTCATAAAGCAGTTACAAATACATGGAGGGAAAGCACTATTACAAAACATTATTAGTATTAGAAACTGGTGTAAAGGATAATAGATCAGTAAGAGTAGATACCAAATTTAGAGTTGGATGGGCATAATTTGCTATATCAGCAGAACCTTCATGTAACATATTATTTAATATAACTTACACAGTAGGTATAAATAAAGAAACTGTATAACAATAACTATGGAGGTAACTGCCCAGAACAATGTGGTTTGTGGGTTTGTAAAACAAAGAAAGGAAATGGTATTAATTATCATATTACACATTGGGTTAAGAGTAGGGAATGGAATGCCTTATCTAAAACTGATTTATATTATTTAAATTAAAGAGCTTTTTGTTTAGTTCACTCAAAATTCAGAGTCCATCAAGCAAATACATACACGCATGTGTTCATGTGTGCATACATATGTTTATCTGCATATATCTATACATCAACAAACACTCTGCACTTCTGCTACTGCTCAAAGAAAGAGCGATGCTTGGAGAATAACTGGTACTAGAGCTAGGAAAGTGGAACCTCCAAGGGGTCCAAACTGCCATGTTTTCCACTGTTCCCAGGGAGCCAGGCAAGAGCCTACAGACCGGGGACTGGGGGGAACATGGGGGACTCAGGACTGACAAAACGCACTGAGGGGGGTGGAACCAGTACCGTAGTTTGGAGGAAACGGAAACTGCTGTGCATTTGCCTGCGGGATGCGCGGGTTGCTCATGGTTGCTGGGATGCCACCGGTGGCCACCATGCTGGGGGTCATGCTCAAGCCTTGCCCTCGCATCATCAGCGTCCGCTGCTGCACCTGCTGCTGCTGCTGCTGCTGCATCTGCCGCTGCCGCAGGTGCTGGCTCAGGATCTCCCGCTGCCTCTGCGCCAGCATCTGCGCGTTGATGGGGCCCTGGGGGGAAACCACCGCCACCCATCAATAACCCTTCAAGGCAACCCAACCCATGGAGGCATCTCCACTAGAGCAACTGGAGGGATTCCAGCTTCTTTCCCCCCTCATCACACAACTAACAAAAATATAAAGCAGGAGAAAATAATCTTGCCAATACTTCTGCTGGGAAAGACTTCCAACAGTGCGAGAGTCACTAACTGAAATAATACCAGTGTTTAAGGTTGCAGTGATTTGTAATTGCAAATAGAGCAGCTCATTAAAAACACAGATCTTTAGGAAATCAGAAGCATGGTTAAAAATGCAGTTATATCAAATATTTATTAAACAACCATCCGTCTCACGTAAAAATGGGAATGACTCTCAGATATAAAATAGCAAAATACTTCCTATCATGCAGATTGCACTATTTGTATTGAAACTGTGCTTGCCACACACTACTGTATTATATTGGGGGAAGCAAGCAAAAAAGGAAGTGACTTTTTTTTTTAAAAGGTATTATTTCTCTCACCTGTGTTGGCACTCCAGTTCTCAAAGAGAGATTCATATTGGAGACGCTGCTGATCTGATTTATCAGTGGCTGCCGATTCTAAAGAGAAAAAAAAAAGAACCACCCCAACACCAAAACCCAAAAGTTTTTAGAGGGAAAGGGAAAAGAAGTGTTACATACTGAGTTATATAGATCTATTTCCCTGATCAGCTGGACTGCAGACCTAGTTCTACATATTCAAGCAGTGACTAATTTTCCTCCTCAAATCCTATTACCATTCACAGAATGCTGTTTCTTAAAGGGATAATACACCATACAAATAACAACACAGGTACTACGCTGTTTATACCAAACATGATCCTTCATAGTTCCTGCTCTTTTTCATTTTAGGACTGGACTGTTGAGGTTTACTCCAAATTAGACCTTATCCTGATGTTTTAAGGCAGAAATTATCTTTCCTCCTTAAATAGAAAAAGCATTAATATCTCACTGATAGTACTATGAACCTATATATTTAAAAAAACAATCCTCAAAAGTAGACCAAGGCCAAGGGGAAAAAAAAAAGTATGTAGGTAACAGGCAGCAATAAAAGCAGTTAGATTGGCGGAAGAGTCAAGATACAAGAAATAGAAAGACATATATAGCAAAAAGCACCAATGTAACCTTGCTCAAAGACTTAGTGAGATCTAGGCTTAAATACTGGTCATATTCTTGCATTGTATTATACAAAGAATAATGTAGAGATGCCAAAAAAGAAGATCAAAAAAGAGACTGCGCAAGGCACTATCTTGCCAAACCTCACTGTGGCTCCTGTTTTTAGCTTAGAAGCGGAACGAAGCGAGACCCGGCGTATTTGGCGCAAGCGGCCCGCACGTGCCCGCGAGGAGAGGCGGCAGCGCGGAGCCGAGCGCGGAGCGGGCGGTACCTGCTGCGCCTGGAGGCGGTGCTGCAGCTGCAGCCGCAGCTGGTTGGGCTGGCTCTGCACCAGGCCGGCGGGCCGCAGGCCGGGCCGCGGCTGCATGCGCAGCGCGGCGTACCCCGGGCGCTGCCCCAGCCCGTGGAAGCCGGGGTCCTGCAGGGGCGCGTAGCTGCCCTGCGCCATCTGCGCCTGCGCCGCGTACTGCTGCGAGAACACCGGCGCCTTCTGCTCCAGCAGCATGCCGGACTCCTGGCTGGGGAACGCCTCGGGGTCGACAGCTTGGCTCTGCGGAAATACACCGACAACAGAACAGTTGGTGGGACACGGCTTTCCAGAGGATTACGCGGGACTAATACAGACAGCCTGCGAAAACAACCTTCTAGGATGTGAATGTTTTGAAACAGAAAATTACATAAGCTTTCTTTACCTCAATATAAAACTTAAAAATAAGCAGAATTGTATATTTGAGTATCAAAATATATTCACGGAGACAAATTCCTTCTCTCTCTTTTCTTTTGTTGGTTTCTTTTAAAACCCCACAATTTTTCTTATGTTCTTTACACAGACATTGTATTACTCTTCTAATGAATAAAAAACCTGAAACGACAAATGCTAGATCAAAATCTGTAAATGAAGTGATGCCAGCGTATTTTTGCCATTGAATCTGAGATAAATTCAAAGGTATTACAAATGAATAAGTAGATTTTTATTAGTATCTTTAAACAAAATAATGACTTCAAATAAAGATGCCTGAAACTATTACAGAAGCTAATGTGAACAGAGTGCCTAATTCTTTCAGGGCACTTTTGCACTAACTGATTATCCATTAGCATAAATAAGCTAATACAATTCTAAATTCCATTCTAGATACTCCCCTAATATTTGCTCTAGCCAGAATAATTTTATAGCTTATTCCACACTGACCTTGAAAATGAATTTAATCTAAATTTCAGTGCCCTCATGAAAGAAAGTCTTTAAGCTGCTGTAAAATGTTCAAAGGCTATTTTAAAAAACATGTTTTAAAATGAAGCAGTTATCGTATCTGCAAGATCCTTTAACTGTTTCCACTGAATTATTAATTAAATAGAAACATATTTACTGCTTAGTTTGAAATAAACCATTATTCATAATTTTTGGTGGTGGCATTCCAAAACCTATATAATACTGCATGACAGTTTCATACTGCAAAATTGAAGTTCACCAATAAATTGTATCTCCAGCTCTACGCCTCACTACACTGTGTTGTACCAAATAGGCTTGGAGATAGCTTTCTCATGTTCAAAGCAGAATTTCATTGGTCCTATTTCATATCTAAAATGCAGAGCTAGTTCAGAAGTTATGCTCATGGTGCTGATGAGTGTTGGGGAATGAAATGGGTATTGCAGGCTCCTCTGAGAATATTAAGTCATTATACAGGCGTATACTGATTTTGGAAATAAAATTCTGATGCCAGAAATGTCAGGAACTAACTTTTATGCAAAATACTTTTATTTTTAACACATTTTATTTGCACCACATAAGACTGAATGTGGGCAAGAACCACATGGAAGTCTACAAAATTACTGTGGGGAAGAATGGATGAAAAAGCACAGAACAAAGTTTAGGAAGCATGCTCATAATTTAGAAAAAAATTACAGTTTAAGTGCTTGGAATGAAATCAGCTGCCTCAGATAAAACTCATCCCTTAACACACATTAATCAACTAAGGAAAAAGCCATGGGTGAATTTACACCAATCCCCGTTTGCTAATATAATAGCTTGTTGCCCCCATCACACTGAACTCTTGATCCTGCTCCTCTGCTCCTTGGTCTTCATGTTCTTATTTTCCTCTTTCCTATACTTTGTTGCTAGCCATGATCTTACCTTTCTCCCCCTGAAATTGTTCCTCTGACCATCATTTTTTTTGTTTTGGTCAATTTAGTTGCATAAAGCAGGTCAGAAGAAGGCGATCTAGGTGAGGGTGGCAGGGGAGAGGAAGGAAGACTAAACCAGGGGCTGAGGGATGGTGTTCAGGTGACACTGAACCATTAAATGGACTTCCACCATCCTAGCTTGCAAGAAGTGTTTTATAATCTCCTTTTTCAACTCCACCTTGACAACATATCTTATAAAAGAAATATCTAATACATGCAAAATATCATGTCCAGTATACCTGGCTCACTAGTTCTGGTATTCCTAGAGCCCTGTCAATTTCTTCTAAACCATCAAAATTCCTTAACGCCATGTAAAGCTGATCCAGGAGAGCACCCTCATCACTTGGTGACTCTGATGAAGGATGATTACACAAGAGATCATCTGGTGAGCTGCCAAAAGGTTGCCTGTGAAAACATGAACACAGCGTTGGTAAACAGCTGTTGGAAAACATGAAATAATATCAGAGGATTAGTACTCAAATTGAACTAATAAGTGGAGACAGAAATTATTTTAATCGCTGCTAATTTTGTTTAGAAAATTATTCTGGATGAAAGTTCTGCTACCCAAAGAAGTAACAAAATAGTGTGATTAATGCCTGTCAAGACCCTACAAGTGTGGTGTATCTGACAAGCAAGAAAGCCCACCAAAGGTAGCCTGAGTGCTGATTGCATATTACAGGGTACACAGAGGAACAGAGAAGTCAGTATAGAATATTGTCACTGAAGACAGAAGGCTAAATAATGGCTTTTTAAAAGCTAACTTTGAATTTCTGATGTCAGATTAAGTATACTGTCACAAGTAGTATTCATTTCCATAGACTCTCCCTTTAGCTGGTTTTCTGTCAGGCTAAACAAGCCGAAGAGGTCACAGAGGGGCCCATGGATTGTCTGAGCTTGCACAAACTGAACATCTGGAAGAGCTGGGCAGAGGCATGAGGGAGCAGGGAGAAAAGGACATTCCCCTTTTTGTTTGCAGCAGAACACTGCATCAGTTCACCCCAAATGCACACTTGGGTACTGGTTTATACACTTGGTTATGTGCCTTGGAAGGACATCAGCAAGAATTTGGGTACTGTCAGGCAGCATGTGATGGCTCTATAAATCCTGCTTACCTCACCCCTGAATTTGTATGCGAAGCACACTCGCAGTTACAAAGGCAGAAAAAAGGTTTATTATAAACCCAAAGGACAAAACTTCCTGAGAAACAAACTAAATCTGAAATAACACCTTATCTGCAGCCAAATGACACGTTTTTGTTTTGCAGTTCACACACCTGCCCGGCTTCACACACGCTACCACAAAACTGCAATAGAAAATATAAGGAGCAAAGCATTCTGCAGGCAAGGGCAGCTACAATATGCACATCATGGAAGAATCTCATCCCAGATAATTACTCAGAGACAACAAAAGCTGTCACCCATGGAGGGAGGAAAAGCACTATATGTGAACCCTTTTTACATGTCTGTTCAGAAAAAACAAAGAAACATGTTTGTGTATTTAGTTTCCATAATGAGATATATGGTTGCCATGGAAGTCTAATCTCTATGTCAAAGCTAAGTAGGAGAGCTGCATCATCAGGCTATACACTGAAAAAACTCAAAGGATGGCAGCCAGGAAAACTAATAAAAATGTATTCTTTTTAACTGGATCCCAGACAGTTAAAAAAAAAAAAAAGGATACATGACATACCTTTAAAACATTGCAAAGTATTAATCAAACTCATAGAGAAATTCCTTTAACTCTCATAGATGGAATTATAAATCAGCAAAAGGGAAGACCAAAAAAAAATTCCTTTGATTCAAATTGCTTACAAACTCTAAAGATAACTCATAAGAAGGGATCTACTATATGGAAAAACAATTGATGAGGCTAGCAAAAAAACCCTCCCTGAAATTGCAAATGAGTGTGAACACACACGATAAAAGAAACCAAGACATTTGTCAAATTCTGTATATTAAACAACAACAATTACTTACAATTTCTCCATTTCTTTTATATACCCCAATGACAATTTTCGTTTTTAATTTAAGAATTATTTTTACTCATTTAATACACAGTAACAATCAGATTATAAAAATACCAATCTTGGGGATTAATAAAGCAAGAAATGGCAGCAATAACCGATTCATTGTTTCTAGTTGGGGTGTCAATGATCAAAATATTGTTACTTTCAGATGCAATGCAATGGGAATTTTTTCCACCATCTTCAGCTATAAGGAAATTATGAGAAATGCAAAGGTGAAAAAAATGGAAGAATTAACTGCCTGGCTTGCTGACCAGACATGACTGTATTTTCTTTTAAGGTGTAATTTTTAAAGTGAATAATTCAGTTATACAAACAGTGCGTTTTGCATGTGGATGAGCTAACTGAGGGAAACACCAGGAAACTTCTTGAAAAGCATGGAATATAACAAAGAAAATGCCACATATATTTATGGATAATATTTTCAGACATCCTAATGAAAACTAAGAGAATGTAGTCAGAAGATCAACATTTTTTTCAAACATTCTTTTTTTCCCAAATGTATCTACTTCATTTTCTTTTCAGTGATCCCCCAATTTACTACTTACATAATTATAAGTATTTCAACATTTTGCACTTGTTTGTCTATTTTGCATTCCTTAGACATTCCATATATACACAGTTTCTCTAAAGTAAGCTGCAAACCTTTTGGAGAAGACATGCCTCTTTTTTAAGAAGTGTGAACTGCTTATAACATTTGCCATCATTTAAAAGTCTTAATGATGAATGAAGTTATTAATACATTACACATGAGTTAATGAGTTGTGACCAAACTGCAGTTCTGATTACCTGAGGAGGAGCTAGCTTCAGGGAAGAGGCAGCCTTCCTTTCACTTCATCTTTCCTTCCTCATCTTTTACAGAATTTAGGTCAATTAAAAAAACCCAAACAAAACATAATTAACCATGTTCTACATCACTTAAAATGCTACTGCTGCAGGAAGGGACAGATATTATGACTACATAGTCATGGCCAGTACTATTGGCACTTTTCCACATTTAGTTTTAAGTGTAATTGTTAACAATGAGAACTGCAAAATCAGACAGAATCATGCCCATGTTAATGCTCCAGAGGTGAAAAATGGTGCAACAATACCTGAAGTGCTGGCAGCATTCACTGTGATACACAACTTTCAATTCATTCAACACATTGCACGGCAAAGAGAGCATTTATAAATATTACTGGAACACATATACATTTCATGAGCACAAAATAATACAAAAATTAAATTGATGTATATTTGGTGAATGTTTTATGTAAAACTTTGTTCCCATGAGGTGTGTAAAACATAGGCCTGCAAAATCTCTCTGTGTTCTGATGTGACACCAAGACTCACCTGTTCTGATTACCAAAAGTTGCCTGTTCTATAGGCAAGATGCTGTCTGGCCACGGTGCAGTCTGATTTGGAGGTGCCTGCTGTTGGCTATACTGAGGTCCTCCTATGTTCATCTCCAATTCAGATGGCCCTAATCAAGAAAAAAATAACCATACTTTTCTGAAGAGAAGCTACTTTCATGTTAATTCTTTCAATTGAGTTATCTATGTTATGGTGAAAGCAAACAAAAGCGTTAAGACCTCAGCAACGTTACACTTAAGAGCATCATTATTCTTCTGCTAAAATTTACTTTTAAAATTTGAGAAAACATGAGTACTCTGAAAGTGTTTCAAAATTATAAAATAGCAGATACAACATCATAGATGCAAAAATTAATAAGACAAGCATCAGAAAAAGACAGTACATAGAGTCAGTATATACTTGCTTTAAAAGTGACCACGAACAATTATCCTGTCCACAGCATTTCCTCTAAAAAAACTCCACAGTTTTTAGTGAACCAAGGCAACTTCATATCCTCTTTCTTTGCCCACACAACCGTGGAGCTAGAGAGTAGCGGGAGCTGTCCATCTCAATACATGTGTTAAAATTTAGTGGTTTAGACACCTTCTTTCCCACGTCCGCAGGAAAATTTCACAGTGAAATACGGTTCTCATCGAATCTATAAATGAAGTGAGTATTTTTGTCTTTCTTTTTTTTTCTTCTGCTTCATCTTTAACAATCCAGTGTATGCCAAAAGGAACAGCTCCAGATGCAACTTACCCATATTCATGACCTGAGATGGAAGCATCTGCCTTGGGCCAGGCTGGTTGCTGGGTCTCAAGGGGATGCTGGCCGTGGGGTTGCGGATCATGCCTGCCTGCACCGGCCTGTTCATGGTGCCAGCCGTGGGCGCGCAGGTCACCCTCACAGCGGAGGCCTGGCTGCCCCAGTCTCCAGATGCCATGGCAGGCCGAGGGGCATTGCCACCCATCATTCCTGCACAAAAGCCAAACACACTTAGGTACCAGCACACAATCAGAACAGCCTTAGCATTACTGCTGCCTGAGGAGCTGCATTTTCAGCAACGAAAATGCAGTAGTTTTACTCAAAGCACACTGTACCACAACTGCCCATCCAGATGTGCAAAGCTACAGAGCGATGCCTTACGCTGCTTAGTCAAGGGACTGGAGACTGTGATGCATCTTACAAGAGGAAGACCCTTTTATCATTTCCGAAATGCTGCTCAGAGTAAGTGTTCCCACATGTAGTCTGCAACAGGTGCTGAGGGTGTGTGGATAGCCTTAACTTCCTTCCTCAGGAAATGAATCACGTTTGCTGATATGTGTGTCAGTGCTTTACTTTCCAAGTGCTAAGGGAGAACAGGGACTTGAGTAACAACGTGTTAACGCTGAACACGCTTACAAATTAGAAGGACTGAGTATCAATTCATGTTCTGCAAACATCTTTTGGTGACTTCTTTCATTTGGAATCTAGAGCCTTCTTACCTTCAAGGCTCACCCAGATAATCTCAGACCAATGTACACTGCAGGGAAATTACTCACAGGAACTTTCCGATAGATGCTGAAGTTCATTACCGTTATTTTAGGGGAAGTCCTCCCACATCTACTGTAAACAACTGATACGTTTTATTTACACTTGGAATATATAGAATACTACACTCTGACAGTAGCCAAAAAACCTCAAGCAAAACCCAACACAAAAAGCCCCAAGGCCCAAAGATGGCATTCAGAGTATTTATACATTTCAATTTTAATCAGTCAAGAGAGCAGATAAAGCACTGATTTCAGACTGGACTACTGGTTCAGATTGGTCATTGCAGTTGTATTGTGCAACATCCTTAAATGAATACTAAAAGCCACACAAACAATTATTACTTACCAGTTCAATTATTTGGTGACATATAACCAGAGAAAAACCCTTTGAAGAGGGTCTTTGTTTCAGCTGCTTTACAAAATTTGCTTTAGTGTTAACATCCTCAGGTTTGGTGTACATATTCTATCAGCTGAAAGATGTGCTGTGCTAGAGCAAGGCAGGGACACAATAATACTCTCTAACTTGTATACATAAGGTGAATAAAATCCTCTAATATGTATACTGAACAGGAAAGTAACAGGACACTTGAAAGAATACAAGTTGATCTCTAAACTGCTTAAATAAAATATTTCAGTGTCTGGCTGCATGTCTCTTTTAATACTGATGCAAGCTAAATATAAAAATTTGACACCAAATAGCCAGCTGAGAGGACTTACAATGCCGTTTATTTACTCAGAGCTCTTACAGTAGTTGTTGCACACTTGTACAATCTCAAACTATGCACTAGTTGAAATAAGTCCATCAGCCAGACTTTTCTTGTCAAACAGGCTATATGTTTGTTCACAACATGTTAACATGTTGTTAATTGCAACATCTGATGGTTCCCCAAAAGGAGCTAAGGTTACTAGATAAAGGATAATTGAGGGCAAAGCTAACATCATAAGGGCAATAGTATTGCCCATGATATTGTTTTGAAAGACCCGTCTCTACAGGTAGGTGAAAAGCAGTGCATAAAAGGCAGAACTAAAAATATGCAGACACAGAAATTCAAAATAAATATGCCAATACATAACATCCCACAAAACAAGATTTCTTCCAGACTTTATGGAAAGTAATAATCTGCACTGGTATTAACCCCAATGTTAAGCTGCACATGCTTTAGCCTGTTACACAAGTATATTTTTAATAAAAAGGAAAATCATCTTACCTGTGCTACTGTTGCCTAAAGTTCCTTGACTTCCTATCATCCCTTCATTCCTGCCCATCAGTCCCGGCTGAGGTATCACTGAGTAGGGGCTACTCGTTCTTATGGGTGGGAAAGTTCCTGCACCTGTTGGGTTCTGCAGTGTTATGTCAAGTGGTAAATTCTGGTTTGGTAATAACCTGCCCAGTTGCCCTGCTCGTGGGTTATTAAAAGCTAGACAGGAGGAGCAAAGAAAAAAGCAAAGTTACAAGAATGGAAACCTCACTAGGTAAAAAGAAAAAAAAAAAAAGAGAGAGAAAAAAAGACCCGAGACACAATTAAAACTCTTGGGCTCAGCTATTTAATATTTCATAATTTGCTCACTCTGTATCTGTCTGAGAAACATCCCTTCTTGACATTTAAATGTAAATTTCAAAATGGAACATTCTGACACTAAACACAAACCAGGTATGACATATATTTTAAAAACCTTTAAATGATGCTATTTAACTGACAGAAGAGCCACTACAGCAAAATACACCACTATGTGATGTGCATACTACTGCCAATTAATCTTACACCTAGTAGGACTGTAATTGCATGCAGATGTCATCCTGAGGCAGATTGTTAGGAATAATCTCAGTTTTGAAAGTTTTCCAGCATAATCTGTGCCCCAGAAGAAGTTTTCAAAATAAGGACAGACTGAGTCTATAATGGATCCCACAGCCCCATTTCAACATGTCCCTCTTAATTTTTGGGGGTTTTTTTTACATTTTTTGTCATTAATAAAAATAAATACTTCCATGATTCAGCAACAACAAAAAACTGGTCCAGAAACAGAGCTGTGCAACCATAATATTCTGGTAAAATAGAACCATCTTTGATGGTTACTGCCACCTTTATGTAACTGCTTTCTTCTGGGTTGTGCTTTTTAAAATCAGCCTCTGCAAATAAAACTGCAGACTGCCTCAGAAAAGTGAGTTTCAGACTGTGACTGGCAAGCATCTGGCTCAGCTGGTCTTTGGGCAATGTTCCAATGCATGAAACCATCCTCTGTGTGCTCAACTAGTTCTCAAACATGAATCAAACACTGACCTTGTAGCTTTGATTCCATTTCCAATCATACTCATGAAATACATGCAAGTAAATTGAACATTTTTGTGACAGTATTATTTGCAACACTTTCTGATAGCTTCCCCTAGGAGCAGCTCTGATACAGCAGCATCCTTAAAGCGACTTCTGCATTTTTGTGTTCACCACATTACTGAGAAGTTAAATAACTACTTTCTTATTTTAGACTGAAATAGTGCTACTTTTGAATCTCAAAACTTAGCTGAGGTTTAGTAAGTTTGTTAAAATGTACAGAAATATCTCACAACAGAGGTCTCTGACTTTTATTTTTATTTTATAAAACCAGACTACAGGAACTTATTGTATTTATTTTTTCTTAATATAAGTTCTCTGCCCGGTGAATTTGCTTATATGTGTGTACAGAAAATATCTCACATCACGTACACCTAATTCCTAACCACGAGATCAAAGTTTTGTCTTGTCTGCCTGTTCAACTAAGCAAATAAAAATTACTTATGAAGCAAAAATTACTTTCTCAAGATTAGGGGCATCACAAAGTCTAAGGATTGAAGCAAAATTGAACTTCAGTGACAGTTTAACAGTTTGCTCCAGAAGTTTGAAAAATCACATAGGTAAGTGAGTTATTGTATGTGCAGCTTTGCCAGCACCCACTAATATTACAAAAAGGAATTCTGGAAATGCAGCACAAAATAACAACACAGTTGATGACCTGTGATGGTGCTTAGATCACATATTCTACTTTGTCAGGATGGGACTGAAGGAGGCTCTCTATCTTCCATGTAACAGACTAGCAATCTGGCAGATCTAGCAGCCTTTTTATTTTTCAACAGAAAAAAATATTTTAAGTATCTTCATGTAAAACCTGTAAAATTAAAGTTAGTTATTCCTTCAGAAAAAAACTGTAAAAAAACCCAAATCTCTTTTGGAATTGTATATGATTTGACATTCATTCTACACTGCTTTTCTGTGAGCACATGAGAGGCCCCTCACTGTTTCTAGGGACCTGTTTTCTGAATGCTCTTCTACTGAAAACAAGGCAGAAGTTCCTAGGGGAATCAGGCACAGACACAAGACTGAGCTGGGGGAAAAAGTTTCAGGGTTTTAATTTAGATGGGAAACAGGATGCTGCTTTTACAGAACTGCTGCTAACCACCAAGCCACTCTCATTTACAATCATACTGTTACTGTACTGCCAGCAGCTTTGAAAGCAGATTTAAAGCTAGGCTAACCCTAGAAAGCCAAAAGGCAACACTGGAAGGAACAAACAGACCTTGCTTCAGGAAAAATATGCTAAAGACTTCACATGCACAGAGATTTCCTTCTGACTTCTGTGCTGCTGCTGTTAGTACCTCTATACTCACAGAAGTGAGTACATTAAACCCAAGCATCTTTCTCTGAGCAACATGGATAACAAGTGATAATTTAAGAATCTGAAGTGTCTTTAATATGAATTTAAACACTAATATTTATTGATAGAATATTAATATTTATCCAAATATTTCAAAGTAATTTGAGTGAATTTGAAAGTGGCTCAGTGTTAGTTTAATATTATCAGAATGGCTAAAAATATTATCTAAACCCTACATTTTACAAGAAAAAAACCTAGAGCACATCTAAGGAAGTAAATAGATGCGGCCATCCTAGCCAACAGGTACAAAAAATGAAGCAGCGGTTTTCAATGAAATTTTATTCAACATTAGTACTTGATAAGACTCCTGTCTTGCTTGCTTTCCGTTATTCTGTGATGGTAAACCAACATTTCAATGCTGATTTGTAAGCTGATTAATAAGGTTAAGGAAAGCTGTCAGCTGGAAGTGACTCAACTAAAAGCCACAATCTCTAATTAAACTTGGGCATTCTTAATCTTCTGTCCTTCTATTACTCTTGTGGTTTTAGAAGAAGACTCTCCTTCATGCTTAGAAAAGCCTCTCTTGCACCTTTCACTGCAAGAGCTGCCAGAAAGGAATGATGTGCCTCACAAAAAAATGCACGTGCTCTCCATGCCAAAACCCTCACAACAGCAGCATCACATACAACCCCAGGAGGGGATGTTTGATTTGAGGGTACCCCTTAAAACATCTCAGAGGACACAGACTTCCAGGGTGTGCGAGTTAGACACAACTCCTCGTGTGTTTGGAACTGGGACGACCGCAGATGGCGCTCTGTCACCACACAACACCGGGCCAGGACTGGGAGCTGCCCAGTTCCTCCCTGGCCGACCCCTGTGCTGGGGGTTCCCAAGCTCGGTGCACGCGCGTGTGGAAGGCGGGGTGCACTCACTGCTCTGTGAAATCCTCATTGCTGGTTTCTGGGTGCCCACCGCCGCGCCGGGGCTGCTGTCACTGGTGAGCTGCATGAGGTCATTGATGATGGCTTGCTTGTCGACCGAGCCCGCTGGCGCGCCTGGGCGGCTATCTGGGAAAAGCTGTGGTAACTGGCTGTTCTGCAGGTCATCCAGAATCTCTTCCAAGTTATCCAATTCACTGCCTGGCTGCAAAAAAGAAGACACAAACCCACAGTACACGTCGCTGCTCGCCCGCTGTTGGTGTCCTGCTTGTGCCAAGCCAGGCAGCCTCCCACCATCACACCCGCACCGGCCTGGGATGCGTCGCAACGTGCTCGATGTGGGGGAAGCTCACACACCTGTTGGAAGGGGCCTGGGCAGGCTTCCCAGGGCTAGTCTGCCTTGCTTTTGGGGAGCCCAGGGTGCCACTGGCACCCCTTCAAAAGGCCTGCACTGGGACGTATGATTCCACACAGCCCGTACCTTGGGCAACAGGGAGATTCTTCCCTGTGCACTCTGTGATCGGTGCCGACAGCAGGGATAACAGGAGATGCAGGAGTGCTGAAGATGGGGGTTTATGTAGGTGTAACCAATATTTCTTTCAGCACAGTTATGTTTCTAGTCTCTTTATGACTTGATTAAAAGCATACAATTGGAAAGTTACTTTATGGCTAAAACAATTCCCCATATGTCTTTTCTTTGTTATATTCAAAACGTGAACACTGAATAACTCTATATAAGTTAACTGGCAAGATATATACATAGGAGAGGGAATTTATTTTGCTCCCAGCTTCCCAAATAATTGAAAATAACTTCTCTGGAGTATGAAGAGAGAAATCTATATATGAATTTACATTCAAATTCAGTAGAAAATTATCATGAAATAAAGATGGGAGAAAAAATAAGTTCATCTTATACTAACATAATTACTGACCTGCTTGTTTTTCTTAAATATATTGATTCTCACTGGTATTCTCTTTTGTCAGCTTCTCTGTCTAAAAACTCTCAGAACTCAAGTCCTTTTCTGACTGAAATGTGGAAATCATTGCAACTAATGTCCAATCCTAAACTTTTGATTAGGGTAAAACTTGGGTAATAATTAAGAACAGGGCGTCCAGTTTCAGTTACTACCACCTTGAACAGTAAATATATCATAACAGTATTTATAACAAATATCTACTCAAAATCAGTGTCTTCATTAGGAAATGTGCAATGATGGAGGAGAGGCTGAGTGAGCAGCTACCCATGAAGGATGGGGAACTGAGAAACAGCACGACAAACGTGCAGAACTGAAATATAATTATTCCTGTTTTGTTTTTTTTTTGTCCTTTCCCATGTCATGAACTTCTTACTGAGAGCAAGCTTATGCCACAGATCACAGAATACTGTAGAAATACCTGAGATAGCTTTAAACTACCTACTGTAGAAATACCTGACATGGCTTTAAACTACTGGGGCTCTCACAGGTTAGCTAGGAAGCACTGCACATTAGTCTGTACAGAACTCCTGCTGCCACATCTAACCTGCTCCTGGGAAGTCCAGCTGTTTTATTCAAAGGTAGCTAAAATGCCCCGAGGTTACACTGCTACATGCCTTTTTTGGGTGACTGACTGCAAATAAACATGGTATTATTTTGTTATTCCTTCTACATCATCTCCTAGTCTTACAAATTGTAGCATATGGTGCAAAAGAGGAGGGAATTTACTCCATTAAAAGGCAGCAGGTGGGTGATCTAGAGGCTGGTGTTACTGGCAAAATGGTAGGAAAGCAGAGAATCAGAGGACTGGAAGAAATTTAAAGCCTCAAGGCAAAATCAGTGTATGCCATTCCCTATGGAAGCTCATACAGTTGCTTGTTAAAGACACTGAGAGACAGAAAATCCACAGCTTCCCCAGAGAATTGGTTTCAGCACTCTGCCATCCTCACTACTTTTGGTTTTTTCTCCTCAGTCTCAATGCAAAATCTCTCACACTGAGATTGGAAGGACCCTTCCTTCCTTCCAATCATATTTTGAATCTGGAGAACATACTGTGTTCACCTTTCTTTTTCTAACTTTTTCTGTATTTGAAAGCATGTGCCCTTTTGTGTTTTAAGCGGCAATTAATAAACAATCTCAACTTGTGAATTTTCTTCAGCAAATAACCTGTTTTCTAGGCCTCTCATTACTCTTGGTGTTCCTGTGGATTGCTTTCAGTTGATCCACACTTTTGCTGAAGCCATGTCCAAGACAGGACTTAAAATAAAGCCTTATAGCCGCTGAGTAAAGCAGACAATTCACTCCTCACATAGTACACTCTGATGGCCTATTCCAGAAAAGCGTGTCATTCTTTTGATTCCATGACAGTAGTGACTCTCACTCATCTTGGAGTCACTATGATCCCTAGAACAGCTCTGAAAAAGTCCTATCTAGTCAGTTGTCCCCTCCTTTTTAAAAAAAAATCTGAGACATTATTCTTGACTAATGATAATAAATAGCATTTTTTCACCCTGAATGTCCTAACATTTTGTCTCTGTATCTCTTCATTGCAGCTGAATTTGAATTGTGTCCTCCAGCGTGTTTGCAGACATTCAAGTGCCACTCACAGCTTTACCAAGCTCTATTGTCATGTCAGGTCATTTAGGTTAACTAAAACACTGAGCAGCTCTAGATGCTGCACGAGTCCTGCCGCATCTCCATTTTGACAGTGAATCCTTCAATAACTACTGTGTGTGGAGGGATTTCCAAACAGCTTCGTAATCACTCACAGCAGTTTCATCCTGACCATGCACCTCTAACCTGCCATAAGGAAAAGGGCCAAAGAGCCTTGCTCAAATCTAAACACACAGACACACTGTTTCTCTTATGCCAACAACCCTGCTACCCTCTTGCTGAAGGAAAACAGGTTGGCTGGCCCAAGATTACCTGCTCTTGACAAATGGCACTGATGACTCACTGCTTTCCAGGCAATTACAAGCAGCTGGGTGGACCCAGCACATCAGCAGAAAAGGCTGAGCCAGGAGGAATCAAATGTGATTATATGAAGCCTAAATCATTGCACGGACGGGTGATAAGCAGATTCAAAAAGGCGCTCCAAGAGACAGCCATGAGTGATGTTTATAGGAGCTGCAGTTTGAGCGATGGGAGATCTGGTACAAGAAGACCGCAAGAGCCAGGAGAAGAGACTGATATAGAGCATCATAAATTACAGAAGGATGATTCAGTACTCTTTGGGGGAATTAAGACATATGGCCTTCATTACATGTATCTGAGACAACAGCAAAGGGAAGTTTTATATGTTTCAGGGGGGTTTTTTTGGTTGGTTTTATGCGGGATTTTGTGTCATCTTTTCTTTTAGCATTCTGGCTACTGCAATTCTTTGTTCAAACACTAGATGTAAAAAAAAAAAAATCAACCTCAAAACCAAACCTAAAAAAAACACCAATGAAGAACATATTGATCCAAATGTGTCAGAAAACTGCACTCCCTAATGTGCTTTGAAATTCCTCTCAGGAAGTGGCAAAGAAAGGGCAAATACAACAGATGTATTAAAACAACACAAATACATAACCTCCTTCTTTTTTTTTGCTTAATAATCAATATCAAATATTTCATCTTTATTTTTTTATAAGGGTTCTCAACTGCTACAAAAGCTCCAAGAGGTTTGGAATTAACACCAACCCACGGCATTAGCCTAAGTCTTTCCAGACTAACCCTCAAATGGCACCATATGTAGAGAAACTACCATTAAAATATTTACTTGGTTATTTTCATGGAATTTTTCTTTTATTTATATTCTATATTTGTTTTGTTAATGGTCTAGATTGAATTTCATGTAAATAGTAGGTACACCCTCACCTCCCTGTAGAACAATTATTTGTCATGAATGAAGAAGTACCTGATAAAGTGCTAAGCATCACAAGAAAATTCTTGTGTGGGTATTTTCACTATGTCTAAGTAATGTAATTATGACAATCTCTGTAGAATTTGGACACTAAGTGCCAGAAAGCGTAAGACAAATAATTTTCAGGAATATTTTTGCATTTGAAAAAGTACTTATTCTATACTGTCATACAGAGAAATACAGATTAAAGATAAGTGCTTACAGAATTTTTTCAGCTGTACTGAAAGGCAGCTGCGCCTCAACATGAAGTTTAGTTTACAAAAGTTGCTGCGTCAAAGTCTAGCTTCCATGGATTGTAAAGGACTGGATAAGATACTCAGGTCTCCGGAAATCTCCTTCCTGCCATGGGCAATGCCCATGGCTTGCACTGTGACCCTGTATTCTAGGGACTTACAACAGGATGTCTTTTGGTGGGGACACAACTTGAAACTACACCTGACTTACATAAATTTGAAGTTAGCTCATCTTCCACCTCAGAAGTATGGGCAAAGCATTTGACCGTAAGAGGTAAACAAAACCAAATCCCTGCTCCAAACTGGCAGTAAATTAAAGGATTATGAAAAGAAGGGAAATGGAAATTAGAAGTGGAACAAATATGGTATTTTTCTCCCTGGTGACTGCAATAAACATAAAATTGGCTAGAAATCCTATTAAATTATCAAGCTACTCTATGAATAACATTTGAAAACAGAACTCGAAAGACATTGAGAAAATGGAATCCCCATTCTAAGGTTTTGATAGAATTTCAAGAAGAAACCAATGTTCCTCATGAACTTAATGGATTCTGGACTATTAAACCAGAAATAGGTTTTTTAAAGATGAGTGGCATGTGTAGAGAAAATATGCTAGTATTGGGAAGATACTGGTTTCCACATAAAGCAAGAGCACAGCGGAGTTGATAAAGTATGTGAGGAACACCGGAGCAGTTTCTGAGGTTTAGGACAAAAATGTACATGCTTAAGATGATTTCTGGAACAGCACTTGTGCAGACTGTTACATTGCAAAGTCCCTGTCAAACAGGCTGTCTTTATGGTCTACTGAACAAAAAAGAGGAAAGTACACTTGTGGAGATCAGGATTTTATTCCACACTCCCCGAAGTGATTTCTCAGAGAACAAGCTACTTTAGCAAGGCAATATCTAACATTGTTCATTATGTTTCTCTAATGTTCCCCTGTACTTTCACTCTCCTTCCCCTCCAAGCTGTCAGCCAGTCCTTGCCACATCTGACCATCTCCTGATCACTACAGGGGCTGCTCCTGGCAGTGGACTGTCAGGGAGAGTGGGAGAAGGCAGGCTTACTGCTGAGGGATACTCTCTTCCCTTTCTCACAGTGGTGAACTGTATGAGAACTTGTGGTGTTCGACAGCAACAGCCCTACTATGGTTGGTGCTGTAGGAAAAACCCCACTTAGTGTGCCCAGCAGGTCTCTCTTTCATCCTCTCCCCTACAGCTGCTGTAACTGGAATAGCAATCAGCCTAATAAAGCTGGATAACCATCATCCCACCAAGGAAAGGAAAAAGGTACGGCCGTGCTGGAAATATTCTTTGCCATTTGAGAAAGGCTTCCTGTCAGTTGCTGCTCTCTGCAGAAGAGTATGTTTAAACACACTACCTAGAAGACTGCTATTTTTAGTACACTGGTGCACTTCAAAGCATTTCCTGCTCAGAAAGTCACACCAAAAGTAAAAGGAGAAAACGCAATGGCTCTGTTGCCTCCCAACACACTGATCTCCCTTGTAGAGGCCATCCCACTGCTGCTCTGCTGCAGTTTCCAGAGAAACTGCACACTCCAGTCACTAATTACTTAAAAATACAACATTCCTCAGGGAGGAGAAGTTTTAAATAAACCTGCAAAATAGGTAACACAAGCACATGGCTAATTTTTACATATGGGAGGAAAAAGGAGGGGGAAGGATGCAGGAGGATGGAAGAATTTAGCTCAAGAATCTCTGTTCTAGTCTTGTACTAAATAGTTCCAGCTTTGATCTAAATTTAGGCAATGAGCACTTCCTGTGGGAGACCATCTTCCAAAGCTGCAGAGTTTTGATGCTAAATATTTTTAGTGATTTTATAATTGGGGTAAAGTGGTTATTTGTTTAAAGGCCTGGCCTTCAGATAGTTAAACACTTACATTATTCTATATTCCCCACCATTTCCTCTCCTGCTCCATGCTGGACTTCTGTTTATTCAGCTCCAGGTTTCACTGCATTTTAAGTGGGTTTTAAAGCTCTATTGACAACCAACAGGAGCAACAAAAGCCCTTCTGTCAGTATCCAGCAGTCTTCCACCACAGTGACAGGACTGGCTTCTCCATACCTTGGTGCTGAGGAAGCCCTTACCACTTTATCACAACTCCTGCACTGCTTCGTGGTTTTCTGAACAAACCCAGCTCCTGGACCTTTCTGTACCTCCATTTCCCTCTCTCCTGGGAGACAAACTCTGTCTTCAAATTTTAAGAAAAGGCAATACATCAGTAGCCCACACTTCAACCCCCTCAAATCCCTCTGCAACCTCAGAAACATAAATCCTAAAAATAAAAAGTGAATAGACTATTCACTTTACGAAGTTCATAATTCAGGAGACCTGATTGTCAACTGCTTGAGGCTGGAAATGCTTGTAGACACTAAAGTCTCTTGCAAGTTGGTTTTATAGTTAGTCTCATGTTTACATTTAGGGTGAGACACAACTTGCCTATCTTTAGTCATGAGAAAGTAAAGCAGCTAGTTTAAACTGTTCACCTGTGCTACCACTTGTCAATGGGAATATCAGTAAAGAGCGGCTTACCTCATCTGTTTTAGACACACATTTTTATAAGATTAAAAAAAAAATCCTGGAGTATTTTTCTGTGTTTCCATCAGCAGTAAAAGGAGTTTGTACGTCTACCTTGGACTAGACAACAAACTTCTAGAGGGGATGAAACCTGCTGTCTGAGAATTGGCTTGTAAGCTAAGCTGTTTCTTGTGTACTCCACAGAGATCATGAAAGAGGAAATTTTAATTCCTTTAGAAATTTAATTCTGGGGGAATAAACCATCTGAAGGCCATGATTTTGATCTATGGATGAACAGCATAAATTTTGTGGTGATTACCAAATTTTACATTCTTGTCGAGTACATAATACTGGAGGATTTAAGTTAAGATCTCTGCTCTCAATCTAGTACTGCCTTCAAAGTGTAGGATCTGAACTACGAATTGAAATCTATCAGACATTTTAAAAGTAGTCTGTTCTTGCCAGTTTACCTGTGAATTTCTTGGTATCTGTGTTTTTCTAGCCTAATGAACCGTAAGTTCTCACAGAGAATCTAAACCCTACCTTTACAGACACTACAAAATAGAGGCTTCTATTGAAAACTAAACCAACATCCAGGCTTGAGGATAAATCAGTGCAAATTTCAGTGAGGAGAAATTAGTACAATTTGGCTTGGTTTCCCCTAAAGCATGGGAAGGATTGAAAAACCACAATTGCTCCTACATAATGGCAATAGTTGTCAAATCCTGTTGAAACAAAAGCAGCAAAGTAACCTTAGGAGTTGCCTGGATAACTGAGATTTTAACAATGCTGCATCTACACTGGAGTGGCATGTTCGGCCTCTGTGTTTTGTGGTTATAACCACTGTTGAAAGAACTGTCTACTAGTTATAGACTGCCAAAAGGGCAAATAAAAAAAAATAATCTGTCCAATGTTGTAACTTAGGGCTAAGAAAATGCTGTCTATCCCTCCTCAGCCTCACAATACAATATAGAAAATATAAAAAAGAATGTCTTTATACACACACACACACAAAATACAATAGATTAAAAAAAATAAACAAGCTCAAACCTAGTCTGCACATAAAAAAAATATACAAAATTTTTAAAATTAAGGATATAGCAGTGAATGAGAGACATGAACGTTTGCATTGTATATGATCTGATCATGATTTACAAACTAAGGCTTCACACACAGGGCTGCCTAGGGATTAATGACCAGCTGGGAGATTTGATAGGGTAGGACAAATCTAAGGATCATTAACTCCAGCTAGTTATAACCTTCCCAGAAAATGCTTTATACTAAAATTGATATTGTAATTACCCATTTTATAAAGAATATAAACAGTAATATTGAAGTAGCAGATTGCTTTTGCTGTGTCCCTTTTTCTTGCAAAGCTCTGAAAACTGGAGCACTCTGGGTCATGTGGACCTGGTGCTTTTGGGAAGTGAGTTCTGCATGAAAGCCAGTGACATAACACTTTTTAGCAGAGGTCCCAACAATACACAATTTATTAGAGTGTTGAGCAGCAGAGCAACAAGTAATCTTGCACAGGAAGCAAAGAAATCCTGCATGCAAAATTCAGTGCAGATAACCTTGCACAAGGAGACATGATCCCTGCACTGAACCATTAATCATCCGCAGAAACTTGAGGCTGAATATAAAGAATTTTTAAGATGACAAAAAAACCCCAATAAATCCTCCAAACTGGCACAGAAATCTATTTGCCTTGATTTTAATTTGCAGGTCAAGCATAGCACAAAGACCAGTAATGCAAAGTTGTTATCAGTCCTTTCAAACAACTCCTGTTCTTGAGCATGAACCTGTTTTCCATGGGAGGAGTGTAGCTGCTATGCTGGGCTAGGTCAAGGACCCATTTAGCAAGCACAACAGCAGTTCAACATCAGCCTGTGGGAAAAGCTGTCAATTAGTTAGCACTAACCAAGAGTCACGACTATTTTCTCTTTGCCTGACTACCATCTGGAAAAGGCACCCTGCATTATCCATCTCCTCCCAGGCAGAGTCTGTGCTTTTACACAGTGTGATGATCACAACCTAGTAACACCGACTGGAAAACTGAGTGAAGACTGGATTTCAAAAGACAGGTAACAGCCTCCTGAAGTGCCAAGATACCACTCTTAGAGGAAGTCAGGTGGCAGGAATGCAGGCCTGGAACAACTCAGTCACACGTAATGCAAAAATTAGCTTACCTGTTCATTAGGCTCAAAGCTTATCTCTTCTTTTTCCGTCCTCATAGCTATTAACTTTGTGCTACCGGAAGGGTCTGTCTTACTGTCCAACCGCTCCAGTTTTGGGGGTATGTCTGGTAAACCAATATCTTTAGTATCATCTTTATCTAGCAAGTAGCGAAGTAGTGCATTGTTATTCTTCTTAGGACTCGCTGGCTCCTGTTTAACAGTCACCTCTGAACCAGGAGCTGTGCTACTGGACTCCTGGTTCAGCTCTTTGCCTGTGGCCTCTGCTGTGAGCTTGGCCAAATCTACAGGAGAACTACTGTCCTGCAATAGTCTGTGCAAAATTTTATGCTTCTCCTTGAGCGAGGTTCCGTGTGCTGAACCAGACCCGGGCAACCCTCCCGTGGAGTCCTTGCTAATGTCTCCCATGGTACTGGACAAAGGTGAAGGCTCCATCTGATCTGATTTGGTGGTCAGCAACTGTAAGAGCTTTGTCTGGCTTTTCCCGTCGTGCAGTTTATTCTGTCCATCAGGCCTCTCGCCACTGACAACCGGTGGCATGTTGCTATCGCTGCTGTCTTTCTGTTCTCCTGAATGGCAGCTGCTCTCTGCTTGTCCAGTTGTACCTTCTGATTGCTCCCCATATATTCCAAAGCAATCTTTAGAGTCCAGGCTTCCCATCTTGCTTAGCTGGGGAGGATTCATGTTCACAGGGGAATTTTGTAAATTTCCCATTTTTAGGTCAGGTGAAGCCAACGACGATCCTAGAGAAACGCCGTGGCCCTCGCTGAGGGCCTGAAGTGCGTTCAGGGAACTGTTGGTGTAGTTATGGCTATTTCCTGTGCTGCTGCAGACTCCCACAGGTGAATGTAAGCTTCCTGCAGGGGAGAACTGACTGGGTGGGATGCGAGGACTTCCTGCCACTCCAGGGCTCACGCGATGCCTTGGGGAAAGCATAGAGTTTGGCTGCCCTGGGTTCATGCCGGGGCTGCTTTGTGAGGGGCTATTCATTTTTAGTGCATAGTTAGTACCCTGAGGAGTGGATGCTTGTATGCTTGACACATGGTTCATTCCCCCTGAACCACCAAACCTGCCTGCTGGCATGCCCACTTGTTCCTTTGGGCCATTTATGGCAAAATTTATATTGCTACTGATGGTCATATCCTGACCTGGGTTCCCACTGCACATGGCCTGATGGGCAGGGCTGCTGGAACTAATTGGGTTCAATATCTTCCCCATTCCTTGTCCAGTCAAATCCTGATTCATTCCACAGACATTCTGCTCTCTATGTGGCAAGGGGAAGAAAAACAGCCTGTTAGCTAAATGACAGTGGCCAACTTGCAATTACATTACGGAAAAAGAAGCAAAACCCCAAACCTCACTTTAAAATAACACAAAACCCCTACAATCAAAAACAAATCAACAATTTGACAAAAGTGATATGCAACTCTCAACACGGCTGAACATTAACAGTATGGTTTTTCAGTACCTCATTAGAAAACAGTGGAAGAGAGGAAAAACAAAATAAAACTTCACTTAAATGACAGTCATTAGAAATGCTGATAGGTTACAATTTCAGACTCCCTTTAATGTATCTCTCCTCCACAATTTGGCAGGAGCTAACTTCTAGAACTGACAGAAATCTCATCTGAAACATATGACCCAACAAATACATGTTTTACAAGACAGCTGTGGACAGCTGTTTGCTGGAGTTTTGAATTTCCGTGAGTTAGCCCCACCACAAGGCTGGAGTGGGATATTTGCCCACCAAGTTCATAGTGAAAAGAAAGTTGAAAAAGTCACATTTTAACACTGCCAGAGTATTTCAATACTGCTCCAAAACAGCATGTGAGCCAAGGGAACTACTGGATACTGCTTCAGAATGAGAACAGTCTGTTAGCAATCCAGTCCTGCATAGGCATTCAGGAAAAGGGGAGAAGAAAAACAACAAACCACACACAGAGGAGCTGAAAGTCATATTTTAGAAATGTAGGCTGCAAGACAGAAGAAACAGAAGAGAGACACACACACACAAAAAAAGCTCTTGTGAGAGCACCTGAAGGTCACTTTTCTTTTCCTCAGCAGATTTGAATTAGTTTATGGGAGGATGTAATATGCTTTTTACTCTGTGCTAAAACTTAAATTAGGAAAATCAGACATATTCCCAAATGCTAAAAGCTACAAAAGAGACAGAGTCAAGTAGGTTAGGAAGGAAAAAAAATGAGATTCTGACAAAAATCAAATCAACTCTGGACTTCCAAAACCAATTACAAATGGAACATTCCTAATATGCATTTTCCATGAGACAAAAATCACCCCTATTTGCACAGTATAAGTAAGTGCAGTTAAACCTTCACATGTTGCTAAAGCATGAGAAGTGAAATAATTGAAGACTACAGAGTAGTGAATCTTGTTATTCTGTATTTGTTACCTTAGGCATAAAGGCAAAGGTGAAAAACATTAACTATAAAAAAGGGGTTATTTTAAAACCTTATTACAAGTATAGTAGTATCAGCACTCTGCTAAAAAAAGTGCAACAAAATATGCAAGTGCCATTTTAAAATTAATAGTGCTTGCTTTTTAAAATTTGGCACTTAATGAAATAGTGGGTATCTTCAGCAATCCAAAGAAAACAAATTTCAGACAGCTTTTGGTCAGATCAATTTGCAAATCTACAATTTCTATAAAATGGTTTCAGTTGTAATTATGTTTAGCACTGTTTTCTTCCTCTTAAGAAAAATGATACAGAGGATTCAAGGAAAACAGTATTGTAATTACAGTCAGCCCATAAAACCTGAAACAAAATCTGATACAAATACACCAGGACATGCAATGACTTAATAAAAATTGTATGTTGAAGTTCTGATGTCAGTGATTACTAAACCTTGACTTTAGCATATTATTGGCTGCGCTTTTTAAAAAAAACCCTAAACTAATAGTAGTGGCACTTCTCAGGATTGGATATGTGAAATCCACTAAGCCAAGCACCAAAAAGACAAGGCAGGAAGGGAATCAAAGAATTAAATAACAGTTTGTCTGAAGTGCAGTCCTAGTAATCTTAACATGTTCTTTTAAGAAGAACCAGGACCAGTAACAGAATGTGAACTACAAGAATTTAATCCTTCTAAGTTTTCTAGATTTAATTACAGTTGGAAAGTTTCTTGTATCCACTATGCAAAATACAGGAAATTAAAATACTGAAATTAAGAATATGACATTGAAAATCCAGCATGCTATTTTTAAATCCTGAAATAATCTTATAGGCTTTTCCTGCTGCAAGCATTGATTTCAAAATCTTACTTTGTTTCCATGATATCAGTTCTGGGTCAACTGAAATCTATCAGCCTTAAACAATCTATTTGCTTTGGCAACCTTGTACTTTCCACATCTCTTAGCAGAGTGTGGATGTAAGAAAGGGGCCAGGATTACCTGTGAAGCATATGCAAGGAGATTACAAGCTGAGGTTCACTGGTCGTCTGAGAGCGGATGAGCTTGCTCTTCGTTTGGGCAGAAACGATGGTGCCATCCGACAGGGAAAAGCGATAAACAGGACTGAAGGCCAGTCCCTGCCTCAGCACTGCAGGCAAGCAGAACAACACAGTTAAACCAAGGAGAAACTGCAGTACAGGTGGCTCAGCTGCTCAGCATCTGATGTTCTAAATCCACCAGCATCGATACCACAGATACAGTGCTAATTCAACAAAACAGACAAAAAGAACATTTTGAAAATAAATAAGACGTGTCGCATATAAAATAAAGGATCCCACATACTGTAGGGTGATCAAATGAAAATCTGTAAGGAGTGACAGCAGTAAAAGGAAGACATTATGAAATAGAATGTATTTCAGGAGCAGACAGGAAGTTCTTGATGTCCATTTCACTTTTCATCAAATATGTGTCTAATTCCTTTTGTTCCTCAAACATTTTTTCATTGTACTATCTACATAATGATGTTTTAATATAAATGTCCTTAGTTCTTAGATCATCTGTTTCCATTAGAGTGTATCTTTTCCTCCTTATTGCCTGCTTAAATTGTCTTGCAACAGTTACTCTCACTAATTCTTTAAGTTAAAAAATGTATAAAACTTTTACGTAAGAACAATTAGAAATAAGAATTGGAAAGATAAAATTATTATTATTTTTAAAAGAACAAATATAAAATACATATAGCTCAAAAAAATTACAAATACAATTACGGAAAACAAAACTGGGGCTGTGCAACCTTTTCCCAGTGTTGACTGCATTTCAGGTTTGGGGTTTACTTCACTGTACATATTCTGCAGCCCTTTAAGCTTTTAACGTAAATCTGAACTTCAACAAATTCAGTTCTCTAACTTCCACAGACCCCTGTGACACTTCTTTAATGAAAAATTAAAACATGTTATGGAAAAGCAAACCACCCAAACACTTATTCTACTGTTCACTCTCTGCCATCAATGCAATGAGTGTGGTCACTTACAATTTCTAGTCCAAAAGCAATCACATTAGGATTGCCGATATGAGAGAAGCAGAATACTTCAAAAATTTTCATATAATCATTCAGGGAAAAAATAGTAATGAAGAACTACAAATACATTTAATTTCCTATTTTTTCATACATATATACTTTCTGTGGGGTTCTTTCTCTCTCTCTCTCTTTTTTTAAAATTAATAGTATAATGTGATCTTCATTTCGTTGCTTGTCTTTTAATATTTCCTGTTGTAATGAAATGACATGGTTTTTCAAGTGTGGCCTTTAGTTGTCTGGTCTACAGAGCTACCACATTTTCAGCCTTGCAAGACTGGTTACGATTGCTTTCCTTCCCTGTCCCCCACTGTTATATATTGTTCTGCAAGGTTTCAAAGTATTATCTAGGCAGTGAAAAAACAGGAAGCACAATTTAAACAACCAGAAGGGGTTTTTCAGAGTAAAAATGTAACGAGAAACAAAAACCTACAACAGTGAAACAATACAAAACAAAATTTCACTGTTAGGTATGTCATTGTTTCAGTTTAACCTTTGGGCACCAGAAGGTCCAAAGCTCTTAACTTTAGCATATACCACATCAGGAAATTCCAGTACTCAATGCCAACAGGATACAAGTGAAATCTCTACTTAAATCATTTTCCAAACTAATTCTTTAAGCAAACAAGAATGTTTCCGTATTCCTCTTGAGGAAATGCTATTTTTCTGACTGTGGCCAATAAAATCTTACAATATATTCTGCATTTTATACTGAGAGATAATTTTAAAGCATGTTTTTTATTGTTTATCAAGCTAATGCTGCATTTTTTCATACTGTAATGCTGGACTACATGTAGGAGATCATTACTTTCTCTGCTTCTAGTCTCAAACCACAATGACTTGAAAACTGCAAAGGGTTCTTCAGTCAAGCACAAAGATGCTATAGCCCAAGATATGACTTGTTTTTCTTCTCCATACTGCAGGGCAGGGGAGGGAAATATTTCAGCCATTATTCCTCTTCAGTGCTGCATCATTTGTAGGAAAGCAATTCCAGAGGTTTTTCCTCCTCTTATCGCTCACTCTTTTCACTTCAAAAAGGAGAGAAGAGCCCTCTCATTTAGACTAATTCTACAATTTACACGACGATCCTAAGCCACAACTGCAAAATGATACAGTGTAAACTCCAAAGCACATCTATTTTCACCACTTCATAGATAGCTTAAGAGAGGACTCATTCAAACCTTGGCACTCAGTGTAGTAGCTGTTAATTTGGTCAGGAATAACTTGAAGACTGAAATAACAAGTGCTGGGATGCCGTAAGAGATACCCCTAAATCACCTCTGGCACAGATGGGTCCTTACGTGCAACTGCTCTCTAAACCCCTGGTGTAACTTTAGTTGCACACTGCCTTCTTCAGTTCTGTCTGAAATCACAGCACAAGGCTGTGAACTTTTAGCACTTCTGCTGTATATACCCCAAAAACTGTTATCTAAAATAACACAGCATTTCTGTGACCCCACATTTCTAAAACACCACCTGAAGACTTCATGAAAGTAGAACATATTAAAGAATATTTAACTAATGCCTCATGACTAAAGCTCTCTTTCTTTGTGCATTTGGTGGAATAATTTGATATTCCAGTTACCATTTAGTATCCAAGATGACATGCCTGTTGCTTAATGACCATGGTAACTATTTGTTACAAGCCAGCTGTAAACCCTGTTCTTTAAACATGAACCCAAAGAATGATGCTTCTGTACTGGAAATGTTCCAGCTATTCCCAATTGGTTTTGAAATTACTTTCCCAGGGACTAGATAGGGTTATTTGCTTTTATTAATTTGTGTTACTAGAATTAGAAGTAAAAGGGCTTTATGAAAAATCCCCACACAGTCACTACCACAGAAACCACACGGGGACCATTCCAAAGTGCAGTACTTTCCTACTTCTTACCTACTGTAATCTTGACTGAGTAGATGTGCTTGTGGTATATCCTATAACACTTATCAGCTAGATACAGTGCAACAATGTAGGTTTCCAAACAGCCTGAGCGGTGCAGCTTTGGGAATTTACACTCAGTGTTTCTCACAGGAAACGTGACAGTTAAAGTCCATTTTTGTAGAGAAAGGGAACACAGGCAATGAACTGCAATGTGTGAGCTGAGGTTCTGAAGAATAATGGTCAGTGAACCTTTTGGTGAACAATGTGCAAGGGTCTTTCTTTCCAAAATAATTTTGACATTTTGAAGATTTAAAACACACTCCAGGATGGTACAGTTGTAACAAGAAGGCTAAAACAAACAGTGAGAAAGCTGAAGACCTACCTAGAGCACCATCAGTTTGTTAGATAAAAGAGCTTGAAAAAGGGACTGTCAGTAGCTGTTGATTGTTCCATGAAAGCATAACAAAGAGAACACAACCAAGAGATACAAATGGCAAACAGGTTAAATATAGCAAGTGCTAAAAGTCTGAAACCTCACCTTCCTGGTGATGCCTCTTGGCAAAAGATATTTCTCCCTCGTGCTGCGAATGGAACCTCTGAATGCATCTTCTCACCAAATCCTCCCAGCCAGGTTTCATAGCTGCTCGCATGGTACTTGTGTCCAGTGAAGTTATTTTGCCTGATATTAGATACATTAGAAAACATTTGTTATAGCAATTTCCCCATCGAGGAAAAGGAGAGTAAAATTAAAAATCTACCCCTATTTCACAATACCTTGAAGATCCTGGCGTGTAGTAAAGCTCTCTGATGAAGGGAGAAGTGGTCTTTCCTTCATTGGAGCTCTTCTTGCAACACAAATCAAGCAAGACTGCAAATCTTAAGAGGAAAATGTAACTTCATTTAATTTTTATAGAAGGGGAAGACTTTTTTTTCCACAAAGACTTCAGAAATATTTTTTAAAAGTTCTTTAAATCTATTTGGACCAAAAAATAGACTTTGTACCAATAAACGCATAGACAAAATTCAGTGGGTTTGTTTATTCATTACTTCCTAAAACATTAAATAAAACAGGAAAGGTGGGTTTGTTTTCTTTCAGTAGAAAAATTAACAAGGAAAAATTAACATCACAACCCATAAGTATTGGCACATGTTTATGAGTATACCTGTAGTAGCTCAACCACTCAGGAGGTTAAGTAATAAAAAAGAATATACTGCATGCACAGACAGCACATTTCTTCAACACTCACCATTTCGTACCTTCTAAGCCAAATTTCTTAAACTTGCCCCAAATGCTTGCTGTTCCTGAGAACGCACCTTCACATAGCCATTTTTACTTACCTGAATACTTACAAAACTATGAGAGGAAATTTACCTGCTGAAGTAGTAAATGGTAAAGGAAATGGTGAACCACGATTGTCTTCAAATTCTAAGAATTCAAAAAATTGCCCTTTGAAACTTTCTTCCCAGTCAGCTACATTTTTCTTACAACTGCAGCAATATAAAACTAGGGTATCTCTCTTTGAGGTAAACAGAATTTCTCTCAGTTCTCTCAGCTGGTTTAACAAGTAGGTGCATGCAAGTGTATACACTCATAGTCAAGACAAAAGTACATCTCCACAGCTAAATCAAGAAATGAAAAAAACCTAAGAATTTTTCCAATTTTCAGGAATTAGAGGTCACTTTATCAACTGCACTGAAAGTGCACTAACACAAACTGGAAATGATAATTACCTTCACCGTCCTCCTTGAAGGAATTTGGTTGAGAAACAGCAAAGCACTGCATAGTTTCATATTTCTGATGTGCTTCCTGGTTATCATGGCCTTCTTCAGAATCAGCAAGAGGTTTTACCAGCATCCGACAATTAAAGGTATGGCTATTACGCCTAGGAGTGTCACCAGACCAAGATCCCCCATTCACTGAGCAAAAGCAAAATCAGACAGTGAGATAAATCTGGTACCAGGCATTTCTGCTGCTTGTCCACAGGAAATTAATCAAGATGCTTTACAAACTGGTTGGGAAACAAGCTCATTTAACAACAACAGCAACAATCTAACTTTAATATTAAAGCCCAAACCAGCACGTAACAAGGAAATTTATAAACTTCATAGATTTTAGAGCATCGCTAATTTGTTCAGGTATTATGTTTTTTTCAAGTGACTTAAAATGACATAGCAGAAAAGCAGAATAAAAGGCTAAATATTCATGCATGTAAAAGTTATACACTACAGCAAAAGCCTACTGGGTAGATCAAGTTGATTTATGAGACTGAAAAAAAAAAGTCAGCATGCAGGATCTTTCCAGTAAAAGGTACTACTAAAAGACACAGTTGCACTGTATAAAAATCTCTGTCCAGATTAGAAAGGGAAAGAAACTAAACTAATATGCACCTATAAAAACAGGAAGCAATACAATAGGGAATATATTGAAACACACAGTCTCAGCTACAATGGGAAAGACTGAAGGGTTTAAATGACCTGGGTGGAGTGATGGATAAAACTAAAGCCTACCACAGTGCTTAAGACAAGTAAAAAAAGAAACAAAATCCTGAGATGCACAAATATAGGTACTGGACATCAGTCAGAGCAAATTAATGTTACACCACATTAGGAAATGGCAGGGTCATATTTAAAATACTTTTCGCTTGCCCTCTTCAGTCATAAAATGCAATAAATGAGTAATATATTGACTTTAGCCATTTACATTTTTGCTTCTTCACAGTATATAAGTACAGTAATAAAATGCTAAAGTGAATTGAGCAATACTTTTTAAACTGCTGTGAGTAAATGAGGCACCCAGTATTGACTTTCTCTTTCTTTTCATCTCCTCCAAAATTCAATGAAATTAAAACTAATATTAATATGAATCAAAAAATGGCTGCAACTAACAAAAACAGTTTTTGAAAGTCAAGAGTAAATATTGCTGAGTATAAAAACATTGAAATAAAAATTCTAATGTAAGGAGGTTTCTGATTTTTCTTTTATATTCCTCCTTTCCCAGGCCACTCTTGGAACAAGCAGCCCAGAGAGAGAACTAACAGAGAGTTCACATTGCTAGTGCTGTCTTTTAGTGATTCACTCCAGAGATCCATTAAATAATATCAGCTAACACGAGTTACTAAGAGCAATTTTAACAAAGAAGAATTTGAAAAGAGTGAAGGATGCTTTTGAGAATAATATTAATCATTCATAGTCTATATAAACATTAAAAATAAATAATGTATATGATGAAACTGTAAGTAGTGTCAGGACATTAACTTAAGTTATTGAAATGCTGACTTATAAAACCAAAGTTAAATAAGTAATGGTATGAGATGAGGAAAAGTTATATACCTAAGGATTTTGGCAGCAGGATTTTGACAAATTCATTGTGGTCCCCTACATGCAGGATGCTATATATGCTTGTGTTCATCAGCTCTTCTTGGTTGTACCTCAGGTACTGTGTCACATTCTCAGAAACAAACACAACATTACCTTCTGGGTTCACTACAAAGAAGAACCCATCTAGGGCCTAAAGGGGGAAAAACAGAAAACCAGAGAGAGAGAAAGAGAGAGAGAGACACAATACCAAACAATCAGATTAACAAAATACACAGAAAATAAATACTCAATTCAGAAGACATTCTGAATCTTTCTGCATCCATCTCAGTCCTTATATTATTGTCTGTAATAGCAAAGGACACATTTCAGATTGAGCACCTAATCTTCCTTATACAAAATTAGTGTAAAAGCAAAGAAAGGTGCACACCTTGCAAAACTCACACATGGAAACAAACCAAACCCCCCACCCCAAACAAACAAACATAAATAATGGAAGAGGTTGTTATGTATCTATCTGCCCGTGTATGAAGTAAGAAACTTGGACCAGAAGATGGTTCTGCTAAACCCACAGCCTGTTCACTCCTCTATGCAGTACAGGAAGACTGATCCCAGGAAAACACCACAGGACATGCTGGCACAAGGCAAGGAAAACACTGGCAGAAAGAATGACTCTCTCCCCATCCCCAGCAGTGCATCTTCATAGAGGCAAGGCCCTATGCAGCTGTGAACATGAGGTATTAAAAGCAGAGAAGGGCAAAGGGAGCTGAGAGCAGGCAGTAAGCAGTGAAGATGGGGGAGCTTTAGCCTCTGCTCCTAGGACTGCTTCCATTTTTTTAAAATTTGACACCGGTTTAATTCAGTTCACACATCATCCAGGGAACAAGAATCAGATTTTCACCTCTTCAACTCAGCTTCATGGTTTTCCAAATGACTTAAAAGTTTCTGTGAGGAAGTGTCTACGTTAGTATTTTCTGCTGATTGGTTTCCCTTCTTATCTCTTGTGACAGTGACAACCCAGCTCCGCATTCTTTCCAAGATATCTGCTTTGTGCTATCTGAAGCCTAAGCCAAATACCACATCACTTCTACCCAATGAGGATTTGGTAAAAATTTGAGTATTGTTAAGAAATTCTCATGCAAACTTTATTTTTCTTAAGATGCAAGCATGACTGCAGATGGTAGAAATATATCAGAATACGTCCCTCTATGTCATATGAGCAGATAAAGGGGAGGGATGCAGTTAAACTTAAAAGAACCAAAGCTTTTGGCCTTAGCATTCAATTAACAACCTACACAGACTTCTGCAGCTTTGCCTGATTTATTCACCTCTCTAAGGATTGGCAGGAAATCACTACAAGAGTTGTTAGTTACTGTATCGCCAGGGACAGAAATAAATCAGAAAACCAGGCCACCCACAATTCATTGTGGGTCAGAACCAAGTGGATCCATACTAAATCTGACCACAGCTCGCTGCAAAACAGCTTAACATGGAGGAGCTGCCACAGCAAGCACAAGGCATTTTTGATATAACCCAACTTATATGCTGTACAACTCGTGTGTTGGTCTTAGCAGGTTGTTCTCAAGTCCACTGGTTACAGAGAGATGTTTAAAACATTGCACACTACTGAGCAGTTAGCAAACCCAGACAATAAAACAGAAGGCTAAGGGTGGATTTTACTTCTGCCTTCAGCCACCTAGCAGGAGGCTAAAGAGAAGACAGAGCCAGGCTCTGGGTTAGAGGTTTACAAAGGACGGATGAGATGCAACAGACACAAGTTGCAAGTTCTCCACTTCATGGAGATACAAGAAAAAAGAAAAATTCCACTATGAAGGTGGTCAGATATGGGAAGAGGCTGCAAAACCCCCTTCCCCAGAGATATTCAATCCTTGGCTGGACTCAGATCTGGGCCACTTGCTCTACTCGGACCAGCTTGCGGTGGGAGGTAGGAATACATAAGCTCCATAAGTTCTTCCCAGGGTAAGTTAGATAATGATTCTGCTCCAGGGGAGGGTCAGTGAAAGCACAGTGCAAGCAGAGCAGCTGAGCCAATGGCTGACAAACGCTTTCTTTGTTCTATTTCTAAATTACAACATAATAAAACCCACAAATAAATGTGTAAGTGTATACTTTTCCTGACTGCCTCTAAATTAAGATAAACTAGGTCTTTTTTTCTCCTGTTGTCACAAATTCTAATCTCTGACATAGTTTTTTATCATTGCCTTCTTTTTGTTTCTGATAATTCTTGGTTCCTCCTGTTGATTTACTTTCTTTGTGAGCTCCCTCCTTTTTATGTACTTTCTTAACATTCATTACATTTTTCTGCTGAGTAGTATTTATTTTAACTAACAAAGATTTACAAATTAATTAATAAACTGAGGCTCTAGTATAATTTTCTATCAGCATCTCTGCTATGGATTAGTGTCTTAGGCTGCATTTCACCACCACTTGAAGCCAATGCAGGCATGGCCTGTTTGATTTAGTACTTCCTACATCACAACAGCAACCTGTACTGTGTGAGGCTATGAAGAGCTGGACCAGAGAGCTGAGCTGGCTGAAAACTAATTAAGGAAAAAAAGGATGCCAGCCACATCAGTCCCCAGCTGGCCAACCATAGAAGCCACGGTATTTGGAGCTGGCAGAAGGGTGTGGGTTTGGCCGAACCATCCTGCTTGGCAGCTGTCCACACGTCATTTCATAGGGGTTGCAAAACCAAAGTCATCACAGATGTTTATTGGAGTCCTAAGGAGAAAATTTTCAAAGGTGGAGGATGGCAAGCAAGAGATTATGAGAGTTACTGGCATCCCACAATAATCTTCAGTTTTCCCTACTGTTTCCTAGAGTGGCAACTTCTTTGGCAAAGAAGTGCTCTCTGTGCTGTTCCCTCACAGCTGTTTCTTAAGTTGATCACAGACGTGCCCATCTGGGCTCAGAGTAACAAAGGGTCTGTATTTCAGTCTCCCATTTCTTTTTATTCTACTAAGAAAATAATCTTGTAGGTAAGCAGCAGCAGGCTTTTGAGGAAGTTAGTGCACAAAGACACTTGAATATTTTAGAAGCTTCCACTTTTGCAACAATTTCTTAATTCTGTCCCCAGATATAAGCCACCACAATCAAAAACTTTTCTTCAGAGCTATTGGGAAAATGGGTGAACAAATAATGGACAATATGATGGAAGAGAAATCATGAAAACAGATATTTCAGATTATATATTGGAACAGAAAATACATTTGTGTTCTTTGAGATGTTGTCATCTCTCTCTTGACTATTTTTCCACACTTTCTGCCTATCTACTTTATGCTTTAAGCAAGAAATATGTTAAAATATTCCTCAGAGGCAGCTGCCTGATGAATTTTACTCACTTTCTTCAGCTGGAAACACTCATTATTTTGAGGATTCTTCAGTTTTATTCTTTAATAAAAACATACAATTACATTTCTAAACCAAATCAACTAATAAACTGTTCATCAACATTGCCATTTTTATTCTTATTTGGCAACGAAAAAGGATAGGTTTTTTAAGAGGTTGTATAAAGGGGTACTGTAAAGATGAAATAACTTAATTGCATTTCCTTAAGGCGATAAAGACACAAAGAAAGTACCTGTAGTCTTTCCACAACACATATATAACAACTTTCAGTCCTTTTAAAGTTTCCTGGTGCAAAAGGACCATGGTTCATTAATTAAGTTCCACAATGTTTTATTGTTAATATGCAAAGGAAAACTAAACTAAATTAAATGGAACAACAGAATAGATGGGTGATTTTACATGCCATGTTGTTGCAATTGCCAATCAAACAAGATAAGCCGGGAAAAATATAATCTTATTATTATTTTCCCTGTGATTAAAACAGGTCCCTACAATTAAACTAATAGGAAATTAAAGATAAATTTTAACATAGCAGAGTAAGAGATGAATGCATAACCTTGTTTGATAGCAAAACCAACAACATTCAATTCAGTGAGTATGTAAAATAAATATTACATTAAATCAATTAATTTGTTACCCCCACTTTTCAAAGAACAATGCCTCCAACCTGTCTAATCTTCTGTTTTGCAGTGTGAATTTGGAGCCTTTATTTCGTACGCAGTATAGAAAAAACTATGTCCTCATTTGACCAATTATGAAAAATAATGCAAATACTTAAAACTGTTAAACATACATTCAGAAATGACAGAATAATTACGCTTCTGCCAAAGCTGGTTCTTTTAGCTTGATTCAGAGTTTGTGTTTTATGTTACCTAAAGTAACATTTATTCTTCCTTACGGATAAAGTCCACAGCCAGAACAGGAATAAACAGTTTGCAAGTGAGCTTAAGCAGATAAAGCAGCAGTGCCAAAGGCCAGCAGCACATGACATAAGGATCCCTGATAACACACCTATCCAACATTGCTAACACACTTGGAAGCTAGGCTTGAATCATACTGCCTTTTGGGGTATCAAAATAACAGCTAAAATCAGACAGAAATCTTAACTGAACAAACTGAAATACACATCTTGAAAATCCCTCCTAGATTACTTTCATATTCTAGAGGGAAGAGTCCTGCTTCAAGTACTGAAATGATAAAATATTAAAGCAGTATAGCAATGACATGCAATTTTAGAGGAATATTATTCACTTGTATACTACAGTATATATAAGTCACTGTTCAGGTGCAACAGGTCTTCCACAGCTGTTGTGGTTCAGAACAAATAACAATAGACATAACAACAAATAACAAGCAGACATCCAAGACTTGCTACCAGCTGAAGCCCCTCAAGTTGTCTGTGTTACAAAGTTTGAATATAAATAGCCACTCCCTACTTCAAGTCAAAGAGAGTTTCATCACTGAATGCAAGAGAAATAAACATGCTGCCTGCTCTTTAATAACATAATTCCAAGTAGCCAGGAGGGCTTGTCTCTCTTGACCATTCCTTTATGGCAACCTCTGCCTACACCTGTTCATTTCATTCGTCCTAGGAGGAGCAGAACTGCCCTAAATAAAGGGGTTTTGTGCTCTTTACCTCAAGCATCATTGGTCCAAGTGCATCCTTGTCGATGACACTCTGACCTGTAGACGATACATCTGCTTTTTGCACTTCATCTTCATTAGCTGCTGCTGCTTTTTCTGCAAGACAGAAAACGATGTGTTAAGCGACAGTGGATGATCTCTCACTGATACACCAAGAGCCCACAGAGTATTGAGAAGAGCTGTGAAACGCTTACAGGGCAACAGTTCTCAAAATGACATTAGACAGTCTCCCATAATGATTCAACGGAAGCATAACAAGCCTATTTGCTTCTCAGTTTTCAGGTCTTATGACACAAATGAAATATTTTTCTGATGTTTCTCTGCTAGACATTTTACCAAGCTACAGAGCGTAACACTGGCAAAGACAAGGGCTCTTTATGAAGGTGCAGTGAGCAAAAACCAGGATCAAGGTGTAGTACAAGACTGATCTAAAAGAGCATGCAAAGCTTACAGCTGCAGAGCTTTTCCATGACCGCTATATTTAGAAGGAAAAACGTAAGTCCACAATCTACAGTTTCAGTACCGAGAAACAGCGGGCTCAGTTCTGTTCCCATGCCTCCACCCACATTCTTACTATCACGTAATTTTCATATCGCCTTATTTACCAATATGTTATTAGAACTACATAAAATTTCAAGTGCTGTATTTGAAAATTACAGGCAAGAAAATAACAATTTCAGGTTTCTGGAACATAATGCCATACATTACAATGTGCTGTATACAGCATCACAGATTATACCCAACTCCAAATGTAAGGGATTTTCACAGAATTGTCAAACCTAGTGGGTTTATGATTCCTATCAGGTAATAAACTGCATTAATTTTTCTATTCCAAGAATGATATTTTTGTTTAAGGATGAATTAATAAAAGTAATAAAAATACTATGTAAAATTCACATTCTAATGCATATTGCACATTGTAAATTAATGAAACAAGTTACTGTTTGTTGTTAGTTCTATACTCAAAATATTTTAAAATTATTTTTCAAGCAGCAGTTATGTAAAAGCTAAGGCCATCCTGCAATCTAGAGTATTAAAAATGATTAGAAATCTCTTATTTTTAGTATGATGCAATAGATTGTTTTAATAAACATGAAAGCATGTTGAAATCATGATAATAAGAATTTATGCTTTCTACAACAACAAACCAGAAGAACATTCATTGTAGGAGTTACTGAAAGTACCATGTGCGGACAGAGCAAAGGCCTTTGGAAAATCACCTTTAGTGAAAATTAAAGCATCAGTCATACAAATTGGAACGTATCCAAATGTACAGTATTTTCCACTATCTGAAGATCTGCAACAATGCAAGTGAAGTTCTTCTGAACTTTCCTTAGCATAGGTTTTAAGGTCAGAGAGAATATGTGCTGCTCAGACATAAAGTAAAGGAACTGCTTTTGTGAAGCCCTGGGTGTTCTCCTGTCAGCGATCACCCACTGGCAATAAGGCTTTGGTCACTTGGCCTGTCTCATCCTAGATTTATATGGCTTCTTGCTTGCATGAAAAGAGTCACAAAAATTTCGGCTGTCTTCTTAGGTGTTATACACTATATAACACCATTGTGAATAATGATTTAACAAAATCACCCTGAAGATGGATTGTTGCAACTAACGAACTAATTTTAAATCACTCTGATTAGCATAATCTGATAGAAATAAATTCACTAGAAATAACTATTAACATTTCCTCTGCCACTTAAACCCACCAGGATATAAAATTAGTATTTCTGGTTTAGACTAGGGGTGGGATTTTATTTTTTTCCTTACCTTTCTTGTTTTGGCAAAAAGCAGAAATTAGGTGTAACAGAAAAACAATTGAACAATCCTTCCCATGCTACAACACAGCAGAGTTGGCACCGTGTGATGATACAAAACTGAAAACATGTTCTAAAAATTCTAAAAGAATTCTAAAAATAGAGTTGAGCTTTTAATAAAGCCAGTGATGATATCTGTTTCCCATCTGTTCCTGGTAGCATAAAGTGATCTCTATTTTCGCACTGCAAAATATTATAATGGACAGGGATACCAGCTTCCTGCTCTCATTCCACCACTGCTTCAGCCATCGATACCATCTTGATTATGGAGAACATGGGATTATTCTCTATGAGCCAGAAATGAAGGGGCTGCAGGTATTATCCAACAACAGCGTGCAAGCACATTAATTACAGTTTCCTCATGTCACCAGTTTACAGACTACTTTTTCTCATTATTTTTCACATAATACAAAGTATTTGCTGATGATTTTTTTCACTCTTACAACCATGGAGTTTATACAAACCACCCATAACATCTATAAAAACAACTGTTTTCTTTTATGCACACCGATGAGGTTTTATACAAAGGAAAAAGAGGACATTTTTAATTACTATAATAGTAATCAACACAGAAGTTGCAATACCAGGTCAGACTAAGGATCTCTTGAACCTCACATCCAGTTCCTGAGAGCAGCTGGTTTCCTCTCTGCTTCCCTGTTTCTCCATTTTGACTGTTTGATCCCTGACTGCTTCTGCTTCATCACCAGCTGTCCCTCACAACCATTTGACTTCTTCATTTTCTTTTCCCTTTGACACTCTTTTCCTCAGGGGGCCCAACATCTTTGTGGGATCAATAAACTCAGTGCTTTCTCATGGAAAAAGGGTAATGAATGGAGAAAATATGAAAACACTATTTATACTCAAACATTACCTACCCGCTTTTCCCAAAGACGGTGACAACGTACACTACACTACTCACGACATTTGGCTAGGCACTCTGAAAAGCATTATAAATCACAAGTGCTCCAAAATTATGGACTTCATAATTGGATCTGTAACTTAATTGTGTAAGAATTCAAGTAGCTGGAGAGCTTAGAAGAGGTTACACATCCAGGGCACAAGCCACACTTAAATTCAAGTGCACTGTATCGGAAACCAAGGCCTCAGACAGCCTCTGAGTAGGACCAGCTGTAATTTGCGTCATTGTTATAAACTGCAGCTACTAATAATGTTCAACTATGCAATAAATTGTCCATTTTTGACTGAACTACAAAGCCCCTTGCGTAGACTCTATCAGCACATACAAGAACAGTAAGTGCAAATCCTGTCAGCAGTGTCGTCCTGACAGTCAGTCATGGGGAACGTCTTGAAATGCAAATCTTTCCCTCAGCAATACAGCACGTGGGGCTAATTGACAACTATTTGTTGCAGGAAGGCTAGAAAAAACCAATGATTGATACATGAATTTCTAATTCTGACAACACTTATGCATTATCACAAGTCAGTATTCTTGATTTTTCTTAACAGTTCCAGCTTCTGGTGATAAGTAGTGGTGCAAAACTGTAAAGTTTACTTTCCCTTTTTTACTTTTACTCCAATCTTTTTCAAGTTCACTGGGGGCCCTACTAAGAAATCAAAAGCTCAGAGTTTATAATTGCTACACTAGATTAATGATTTTTGAATGCCAGGGCATAGGAAAATAGCTGTAAAGGCCCAACCTTGCAAAGCCTCTCAGAACCCTGTTTTTCTAGCTCCAGAAGAATTGTATTACCCTGTGACTAACCATAGCCACTAGATTTTTCCACTGCAGCCACATGGGGAGTGGGATCTGGTTCCCTGACCTTGCACCTCCCAGTGATGCCTCCTCCTAGAACAGTGATGCCCCAGTTAAATGTCACGGAAATGTTACCAGGTGTCCTACAGGCACAACGGCCAAAGGGCAGCTGAGAAGAGTGTGGAAAGAGAAATACAGCCTTTTGCTGCCAGAGGAAGTGAGCAGGATGGAAAGGGGCTTCCCATGGCTTCATCTCCACACAGGGAATTCTGCACTGGAGAGGGAGCATTAAATTAGAAACTGGACCCATCCTTATGAATATGGCTACCAGGGATCAAGCATATTTTATCTGAATTGCAGTGGTACAAACTTCATGCACATGAAATAATTATTAGCTCTACTCAATTAAGAGTTTAGCCTGGAGAGAGAAAAAAATTTAAATAAAATACAAGTACCCCTGAGAGAGATACTACAAAGAATATATACATCCAATTATGCAGTATTTTAGTGATGTGTGTAATTTAGACTTTAAATTGGGGGTATGTTTACAATTGCATAAGCAGTATTATACTAAAATACATATTAATATTTTCAATTTGGCATCTTCCTAGTGATCATAAACTGTATTTACTTTTCTACATTTAACATACAGAATAAAGAAGGAAAAAAAAGCCCTCAAAAATATCTTCTGACAAATTTATGAGTGGGAAGCCTCAAGCTTTATTCAAAGCTTATTCCAGATTCTGAAAGCAAACCATTGTGAAATCACATTAGTTTAACAGAAATTCATAAGTCAGAGAAAGAGAAGCCAAAAGCAACAGTTTCAAGTCTCCTGCTACATTTTAACTTAGCAAGCCTTCTTGGTCTTCCACCCTCCCAACTCAAGCTATGTCAGTTCTCTCTGCATTTCTGACAGCAGACTCTGAAGTGTTACTGATGGGCATCACCTTCTCTTAGTTGTGTTTCAAACCCCACTTTCCTACAGGTGGGCAGACAGGACCAGTTGAACCACTCAAAAAGCGCTCTTTGTCTGTATTCTGCTCCAACTTCCTTAAGGAAACCCACTACAGAAATATTTTCCCCTTCATGCTCGCTGCAAAACCAAAATGCATTTTTGAATTAAAAGAGCAAAACTTAGCCTCAGAAGGGATTTCAGAAAGCTGAAGCATAATCCAAAAGAGAAAATTTGCATCAATGCAAATTTAGCTTATTTTTCATTGGAGGAACATTTAAGGTTCTTCACAGAACAAGAAGAGCAAAAAATAGATGCTGGTGAAACCCTGGACAGGGAAGAACCCATGCTCTAAAAACCACCGAAGAAAAAGGTAAAGCAAAAAAAAAACCCTGCAACAGGTAAATTCAATTATCCAATACTGTTTAAAACAGTTTCCCAGATATATAATTCCCGCTCTTTGTAATTTTCTGGAATTGCTATTGAAATGCCACACTTATCTCAAATCAAATACCCTTATTTGTACAATAGGTAAAAAAATATAAACAAAAGAGATTTGTAATAAGTGACACTAGAAAGCGCAACTCTGCACATTAAAAAAACCCCATAAAAATCAAGATCCTTTTAACAGTAGCAGCAATGTCACTTGAAAGTGAATGTAAATGCTATACAAAGTTTAAACATGCAATTTAATTTTACACTGGAACTGTCTTGAAAACAACTTATCTTCTCCATTTTTTGTATGCATTAGCCAACTACTTTTGTCTTGCTTCATTCCCTGCATGATCCTTCTGAATTGCTGTGCAAAAATAACATCCAAACAATCAAGAAAACAGAAGTATCTAAATGTCCAAAGATGAGGGTAGATACACTATTAAAAACTAATGCTAACATACAATAGAAAGTATACTCAGCAAAGGCTATATTTTAGCTAACCTCACAGTTTTGAGTATTAGATTAAATAACATTTCAAATATGAGATGTAATAACATCCATGTGTAACTATTGCTAAGTAATTACATTGACTGTGGTAATGGACAGGAGGTTTTTAACATGAATAGGGCCGTACAGAAAGTGCCTTCAAATGTATCAATTCGAATAAAACACGGAAGAGAAAAAAAAAATTGTATTTGGTAACGTGAGTAGTGTTGGATCACTACACATGATGAAGTAAAGCAGTGAAGAACGTGCAAGTTATTTTGATGCTTGGTTAACCACAGGGAAAGCAGCTCTGCCTTGTAGCTGTGTAATTCAAAGCACTACGATCCAGGGCTCACATGAAACTTGATATCCCCTTGCACGTTCTTACCCAGTTCCCATTGCCTCAATACAAGTTGTTTTTATTCCCTGAAAGCAAGCAATTTTTCAAAACACCAGTGCCTAAGAAACAGCAACTATTTCAGCAATCAATTTTAAGACCAGCTTATCCCATCCTTGTGAATAAAGTTAGCTACTATTTTAGGGAAGTGATTATAGAGTGAGGTTGCTCTTTCATCACACAGCACACATCTGTCCAGAGCAAAGCAGCTCTTAGACTCTTGAATCCATACTTTCCCCCAGAAACTATAGATCAAGTCTTACAGGAAAAACTATGCAACATCTCGGGAAGGTTTTAGGAGGTAAAACAAGGGAGAATTATGCATCTGCACCGGACTAAAATTAGAAAAGCTGCCATATGGCTCTGTGAAGCCAGCAGCACGTTCTTATTCATTAGGAAGCATTCTGCTAACATAAAAACATAAGGCCTTCCTGTGCTCTCCAAATGTGTTTATCTTTTCAACATTAATGCATGATATATCATCAGGCTGCTGAAATCTCCTGCAGTGCATATTAAAAAAGCACAGCTGCACTTTTTCTCAGCACGTTTATTCACTGCGAGCACAGCTTTGCCCACCTCCCTGACACAGCCCGCTTGTCAGCCCGGCTCCCCTTTGCTTGGAAAGGGCTGCACTCCCACTGCACGCTTGCCTGCCCAACTCATCTCTCCATGTTCTGCTCTGCTCATCACACCCACATGGTATAGCTTCATATTTACTACTGCTGGTGGAAGCACACTTAAATGGTAAATGACCCTAGGGCTTAAGCTAAAAGCCCTTGGAAAGCTGTAAGCGAAATTACTCGCTCCAGAGTAGCAGCACTTACAGCGCTGCGATTTCTTTTTTCCAGTGCAAGCTGCTCCAACTGGTGCAGCTGCTCTCCTATCCCACACACAGCTGCCCCACCTTCCCATGGTAAAGAAGCATCACTAAGGCACTAACTCTATGGAAAGCCTCACATTCTCAGAAAACCATCAAATAGAGGTAAACATTCGTGGAGCTTTTCAAGCTTTGAGTGAAGTCCCGCTCTTAGAAAATTCAGTAACAGTAGCCAGCATATAAAATTTTCATGGACACTGAAAGGGAAACAAGCACTGAAAAACCCATGATGGATTTAGGAATAGCAACAAGTGGAAGTAATAATACCAAAATTAATACTAGTTTTGTCTCTTAATAATTTTGACATTTTGCCATCATTCTTTTCTTGTGCAAGTCAGCATTTTTGTCACTCAATACACCTTCTGTAAGAAGTACTGCCTGAGAAATAATTGCCCCCAGCTCGGTTAAACTGGAACAAGGACAAAAATAATGAAATTCAACTTACCAAGAATAATATTTAACTGCTGGAGAGAAAGGAGCCTATTATCTCTGTATGTATTTTTTGCTAAATACTTTAATAACCATTTTACTACCTTTTCCTTGGTTTCTTTCCCCCCCTCTCATTTTGCCATCTTTGCTGTCATCAATATCTATGACCTCTTTTCCTTCTCATTATTGCAAAACTCAGTGGTCTGCTTCTTGGAAGTGAGGAAGAAGACAGGGGCACCAGTGGGAGGGCCCCCTCCTTCCTGCCCTGGTCCCAGGATCCAGTTGTCTCCAAGCCCCATGAGCTGGGGTACCGCAGTGCTGTGTTCCTGGCACGTGGCACCACTCAGAGCACTGAGGCAGAATTCCATCCATAAATACACTTAAATAACTTCTCAGAAGATTGCTAACTCTTGGATATAACAGTGACAGCTAAAAGTGATGTTATTTACAGAAACAGCATTATTTACAGAACTTTGTACCTATCATCCGCAGATTTATCTATGTAATGCAGTGGGCAAGAGATTAATCTTACCTGATATCACCTCAGAAGGTCACTAGTCTCTGGGAAGTTAAGGACTAGGGACTGAAGTAAAACCCGTAATTACAACCCTCTTGCTGCTGCTGCTCAAGCAAAGACTCAAGTGTCCTATCCAGGACCCCAAATTTTCAATGACTTGATCCAATCCCAGCACACAATAAAAATATGACACAATGCAGCAATTAAAATAATTTCCTTCGTGATATTATTTCTAGTATTTTTATTTATCAGTAAAGACACAGAAGGACAACTGCTATACTACCCTTTAAGCGAAATCTAAACTAAGACTAAAAGGAACCCTGAATCCAGAAACTATTTCCCACCCCATGCCTCATTTATAACTTGTGGTGATGCGTCCAACTACCACATTGTGAGTGGAAAGTTGTTTTTCATCTCTGGAACATGGAATTAAGCTTTCATTGTGACCATCACCTATTGAATCCCTGGACATGCTGCAACATTAACCTTTTCCACTAAGTTTTTAAAAAGGTGGAAAGGAATATAACTGGGTATAGTTTCACTCTTGCAAAATTTTTAGACAGGTCTTAGATTACTGAAATATTTGAGTATGTTCAACATATGATTTTATATGAAATGAAAGGTTGTGCCTGACTTGGAAACAGAAAAATTAAATGTACGTTTATATATTCGTATGTTTTAAAGATATTCTGTCTCTTTTCCCCAAGAAGACCACCAACACTATCTTTCCAGTGTATACTGACTGATTAGAGAAATATCTAAATAAATAAATCATCAAAGGTGCCCTGCCCAGGGCATTTCCTTAGTAAAAGGCCAAAATTCAGGGTGATGCTGAGGATTTATAATTTTCACTGGTTTTAAAATGCGTTTTTAAATGCAGGGGTTTGGAGTTCTGGTTTTGCATTTACATTTCCTAAGAATATCTAGTAACCAGTATAATCACAGATATCTGATTGATTATACGTAATTTACAGTATTTAATGCATGCCTAAAATACAGTACTCAAACAATAAAGGAGTACACGTGTTAGATTAAGTACATTGGCTATCAGTGCCTTACCCCAAAATACCCTCAATTTAATCAGTCACTTATTATTCTGTGCTAGAATCAGATAAGCATATTCAAATATATGTATCTGTAGCTGTACACACAAACACATCCAGGAAACGGTTTTGCATCTGTTGCTATTTAGATGATTTCAAAACACTCACGTAAACTATTCAACTGTGCATGATAACAAATGCCACACATCCATCAGCATTGACTTAAAATCTGTTACATTAATATGGCTGCATTTCAAAAGAAAGAGCCAAGCTAACTGACCTCTGCACTGAAATATTAGATACAAATATTTGGCATCACTCAGTTTAACAAAGTAATTATTTTCTTTGGTATGTACTGAATTAGGACAGAAAATTTTACTGTATTTTTTGGCGTTTGCAATTTTATAACTGTTAGATATTTACTTAATGAGTAACCTCATCTTATTTTGATAATTCATCCCTCAAAACAGTATTAATATGAATGTCTAAATGGTAGGAGCCCAATGTTCTTTAATATTTTGGCTGAGCTAGTGTTTTCAAAGACAAGAAACATGGCAGAATCTGAAAATTTCATTCAAAACAGAGCTCCACCATGGTCTCAGAAATAATATATTGCTTTTACAAATGTTAACAGCCCTCCAATGGGTTCTTTGACATGTAAAAACACAGGCAAGATTTTGAAAATAAAGATGTAAGGGTTAACACTCTTTAGACTAGAATATGTAGATGCAGCTGCCAAGCTAATTAAACTTATAGGTTTCCAAAACTTAGGCCAAAATAACGTACTAGAAGGGAATATTAATCTAGCCAGACTCTGTTTCTTGAAGCCTTACTCTTCTGTACTCAACCAGCTGTTAAAAGGAAACAGATGAGTCCCTTTCTTCGAATGCCACATCGCCATGATTACAAAATATCTGTCTTATTTTAGGATGCTGATAATAAATCTTTGTGACACACCAGATCATCCACAACAACAGGCAAAGATCTTTTTTGCTTTTATAAATTGCCATTGACAACTGCATAAGTTTTCAAGAGACCTAATGTGGTCCACAAAAAAGAAATATGATGGATCATGGGCTCCCTATGAGCCCATGAAAAGAAGTTTCCATAATAAAGTGTAGGCCAAAATGGAGCACAGATAATTGAAGACAGCTAAGGAAGAACAGAAATAGGTTTAATTTAATGTGTCCATGTTAACATGGATTACAGGGCTCCTACTGCTTCTAATAGTCCAGATTATGCTAGATAAATCTTTTGCAAAAAAGCTCTAAATCATTAAGGACAAGTAAAGTTTTCTTCTAGAACAGCCCAGTGTTCAGAAATAGAAGCTTGGGCCCCTCTTCTTATTTGTCTAACCCACCATCACAGGCCTCAGCCAAATTTTCAAGACAATTTAGAAACAGAAACTTTCCTATTACTGCAAGGAAAGCAGACGGAAAAACAAAACCTTCTTAAACGAAACTGTTTATTTCTGCATGTTAGTTATTTAAAGGGATTTTTTAATCCAAGTCCATTACGAAACTGTGTTTAAGATTAATTTCATATATTTCAACAGTGGCTATGTTACTTCAGGTACATTATGAATACAGCATGGCTGTGGGAAGAAAGGTAATGATTATTAACATGCATTGTTTAAAATATTCTCTAAACTTAAGAGAGCTTTTTTCACTACCCTAGAAAATCTTGGCTTATCTCGTTGCTAAGATTTACATCCAGACAAAGTCACTTTTAACCTCAATTACATTAATTTGTTCTGTCACATATTAATTAGCAGACATTTTAAAATGTCTGGCAATAGCACTGATAGGTACAAATGGGCTCCCTTCAATAGACTGAACCATACTTAGAGCTTAATTAATTAGGCACTACCATTTCTGTTTCTCTAATTCAGATTCATGAAGCAGGGATCAGCACCCAGTCTGAAATATGTCAGTATAATCCATAAACAGAAAAATTATTAAACACTAATGGTATTATTTTCTCTATTTTGTCAGTGAGCTTTATCAGCTCTCTTCTGAGAAGAAACTTTGAGCCGTTTAACAGTTCCCCTAACCATGGGCAACTAAGAGCACAGCGGAAAGGATGCTCCACGTTGTGCTGGTGGGTGCTGCCCAGCCAGCTCTGTAGTCTTGCTGCTCTTCCCAGCCCCAAACTTCTGACAGGGCACAGGCTGGGAGTGAGAGGTCCCCACTGGGCAATCATCACCCTGAACATGCTGAACAAATGTGGCTTTAACCAGGAAATGTTGAAGATTACGCTCTGCCTCCAGCCGTGTCCCTCCTTGGCATGAAGGCCGGTAATGCAGGTCTGCAGCCAAGTCTGTGCATTACATCAGAAGTGATAATCCAGAACATTTTCCTCCAGTCTGCAATTTACTTATTTGCTTGCAAAAAGGAACATGGGTGCCTGCTCCTCATTTTACATTTTACCCATTAGAACACCAACAGGTGAGACCTTTTACATAACAGCTGTTATTTCCACAGTATTACACGTTCATGTCAGCCTAAATACTTAAGGATACTGGGGTTTGAGCTAGGTTTTGAAATTCTAAGCCATTTGTAAACCTGGGACAAAGTCCTTATTAAATAAACCAACCAACTAACCCAGCAAAAATCCCCACAAAAAACAACAGAAGAAACCATACCCCTTCCTTTGGAAAGCATGCAAGCTTTTGAGATAAAGGATATATGCTCCTTGTCTGAGCTTCCAAGAAAGAACGAATGGCAATGCCCATGATCATCACATAGCTCAGGGAGAGTTTTCTTGCACCACAATTCACAATGACCCTGAGAAAGCCAATATCCTCCCTCAGTTATATTTAGTAAAGGTTTTACAGACTGGCTTCTCTGCCTGTATAACTGATATAAAAAAGTAAGGGGAAAAAAGCTTACTGGGCATATTTACATTTTAGACTGCCAACTGCAAACAGATAATTATATTTTGAACATTAACTACAATGGCCTGACAATCTGTACTACAATGTTCACTTAAAATCAGCACCTCTTACAGATAGACAGATGGTGGCTCAACTTTCAAGCTCAATAGTAATCACAATAATCCTTGATTTTCATCAGTGTAACACTCAAAGATTCATTAGCAACTTTTGTCACATTCCCTAAACTATTTGATGATTTCTTTCTGCAGCAACTAAGAGTAAAAACAATATCAGAGGGATGATAGTGAATGGAATAAAACTGTCACAGGTATGGTGTTGTTGGTCCTAAAATTATGGCTAAAGCCACACCAAAGGCGAGAGACAGCATGACTGGGGAAGACGTGAAAAACAAAACACAGGACAATCACTGAAAAGAAAACAGTACAGGCTTAAAAATAAAGCCCTTCAAAAATTGGGGGAAAATTTGAAAATACAAAGAAAATCCATTCTACATAAAACTCCACTTTTGACAATTAGTGACAGGGAGCACTGCATTCAGAAAAGTCAATCGGGATATGAAGAAACAACTAAAGATAGAAAACAAACCCCCAAATATTCAAATATTTGCTTCAACCCAAGATGGTGAAAGGTTTTATACAAAAGAAGCAAGACAGGAAGAAGTTTATGTTATTGGCACAAAGTACCTTGATATTTTTCCGCCAAACATCAAAACAAACAAACCTAGAAAAATCTAAATGAGGGTCCCTCTGAGTTTTCCAATCTGTATTTAGAAATTACAACCTTGATATCTCTTGCCTTTTTTTTTTTTTTTTCATTTCCAAGTAGATTAATGTTATATTTAAACACACTTCCTCTTCAGTGTTGAATATAGGCCCACACCTAATTTGTCTGTGGACGATACCGCCCTCAAAAGAATCACGGGAATTGCAGGTTGTTCCAAGTCTTTCTAGGAAATTGTGCCTCAGGAGAAAAAGTACCAGTATAAGGCTAGTGCTCTTCATGATCATATATCTTAAGATGACAAGGAACCATTCCAACTGTCTAGCCAGCTCTCTGTAACACATCCTAAAATGTTTCACCAACTCCTGCATCATGACAAGAACTTCCACTGAGTTTTTTGAAGAACATTCAGACTTCTTTGGGAGGGCTGACAGAACTACCAATTTCTTCATTAAGTTGCTCCAGATTTCAGTTAACTTTCCATTAACAATCTGCACCTTCTGTATGAGTCGGTCACAAATTCCAGCTGTCAGGCTGTATCCTGCCTTTGTGTACTGGAGTCCTCTGTGGCAGGCACACTGTGGAGCTCCATTTTGCTTTGTGCCAGTGAGCAAAGCAAGGTGCAGGGACACACATTTCTGCGCTGACTTGGGCCTCAGTGAAGGGAGGTATGACATGGCTGCTTCATCCGAAGGGGTACGTAGATACTTATTCAGATAACATGGGGATATCTGAAGCATCTCCACTTATGGAGTATCTACTTTATGGATTTATGGTTTATGGAGTTACCCACTTTAGAGGAACTTAAATTTATGTACCTTTCTGTCTCCTCTTTCTGACACTTGCTCTGATCTTGTGCAAGTTAAAGAAGGGAAGGAAGAGTATGTGTGTGTTTAAGTGTGTAGTGAATGAATTAAAAGTACCCCTTGTCTTGTAAAATACACAGAGATGTGCCAACACCCTGTAATGATGAAAGGAAACAGAAGGCATATATTGAAGTCTATATTGACTCTAGTTGTTTGTCTGAGGGCATTCACTATCAGCTCAACAGTGTTCATGACAGAGCAAGCAACTGATCACTTGCCATGTCATCCTTCAATCTTCAGTCTGTGATTTTCCCCCAGCTGCCCACGGTGGGTTTTCATAAAAGAAACTGAAAGCTGAAATAGTAATAGCTGACTTATTAATTATTTTTCATATCCTTGGTGGTTTCACATTCAAGGACCCCTATTTCTAACTAACTGTCCATACACAGAATCTTTTACAGCAATAACAAAATGCATGACTTAGAACAGATGCAATTATCTTGGTTCTAGTTTGAACACAGAGCAGCCTTTGATCAATGCTTCTTCAATGTGCTGTGAATCCTCAGGTTTTCAGGATTCAAACGTGGTATGAAAGGCATTGCACCCTATTGTGAGTAAATATTATATTATTGCTTTTCAAGCTGCAGTCTTTAAAAAGAAAAGATAAAAGCTGTGTAACAAAAGCTAGATTCCTTAAAATAGATGATCTTTTTTTGACTGAAGTATCATCACTATTCACAGTGAATTAATTTGCTATTCCATAAATTAAGCTGCAGACACAGAGCCAAGGTAACATGAAGTCTCCATTTACTTGCCTTATGTACTGCTGAGATTAAGACTAATCTAAACACACAGCAAGATCTGGTGTTCTACAGTCAGCACCTTTTACACTGCAACCATCCAGCAACAAGGGACTACAAACACTATCATTAAGACTCAAATCAGAAGGCCCCAATTGTTGTTTAACACCTAAGCTCAGCATTTATTTTTTAGCACCTAAACTCAGCCTTTGTTTCTAACCAGACACCTCTAAAAACAGAACAGCCAGTGAGAAACACTAGACTCAGAAGCTTAGTTGATATTGTGGAGGGATGGATGTCAGTCTATATTTCTGTATTTTATTTTCCCCTCAAATAAAAATGCTAAATGAATTTATGATTTTTACAGTTCATAAGAGATTACACGATAAACTTCAAAAAAACCCCTGAACAAACCTGTAAAGTTTTGAAGTTTAAAGTGCCCAGTGACAATTTAAATGCAGTCTGAGAACAATACACTTACCAAGGAGGCAGCCTCCAAAACCCAAAACTTCAGGAAGAGATGTCTCCATCTCTCTTATGCAAGACATTTTTACTACAATCCCAGTAGTACATAGACCATTACATATTGAGGTAACTAAACCAAAACTTCAATGAAGATATTCCTGTAAAGAACGAAGAGGGAACACTTGACACATATCCCCCAAAGAAGGTTAAATACAGGAGAAGCAGCTCAGTCCTTTATAGCATTCCCCAGCATTGGTGTTATAGATCACAACCTCTTACACTGCAATCATCTTTGCAGCTATACAATACAAAGTAAACAGCCTCACTATGCTAGTTTGAATTACTTTTTTTCTCTTGGTCATTTAGAAGTTATGAAAGAAAACAAAGATAAAAGAAAAGCAAACATAAGTAGGATGCAAAACAAACAAGAAAGTTTTCCTGTAGCACCTGCCAATAGTGACTATTTCTACCTGAAAAAGACCAGTACCTCAACAGCTAAGAGTAACATTTAGTTTCTCTTTAACTTTGACCTATAACTTGAAGTCAAAGCTTAGATTTTCTGTCTAAAACTTCAAGCAACTAATCTCTGGCATCCATCAGTGATTAAGTCAAATCCCATGGTCAAGAGGAATGTCTTGTTAAGCCATCAAGTGACACCCTGCAACACCCAACAATGCCAAGACAGCTGTGGGCATTGGCTCAGTCTTTGCTGGCACACTTGGATCTGTGTGGGAGTGGGGCCCTACCAAGGACCCATGGAGAGACAGATCCTCTCCAACAGGCCAACTCAAAAGCACTGCTCAGGCTCACCACACAACTGCACAAATGCTACTGTCACGGCAAGGGAGGAAATGGAAACTCATGATCAGGGCAGGGATGGTGAAACCAGGGCTTTTCAACAGCTGACTTATTTTCCACAGGTTAGTTTGCAGCCTGCACACTTGATGATTATTTTTATCCGTTTTCTTGAGGCAAGAGAATCATAGAATCACAGACTGGCTTGGGTTGGAAGAGAGCTTTAAAGATCACTTAGTCTACCCCTCCTGCCATGGGCAGGGACATCTTTCACTAGACCAGGTTGCTCAAAGCTCCATCCCATCCAGCTTCGAACACTTCCAGGGATGGTACATCCACAACTTCTCTGGGCAATCTGCTCCAGCACCTCATTACCTTCACAATAAAAAACTTCCTCCTTATGTCCAATCTAAATCTATCCTCTTTCAGCTTAAAACCAGTGCCTCTTGTTCTGGCACTACAGGCTTCAGTAAGAAGTCGCTCTCTTCTTTCTTGTGAGTCCCCTTTATATATTGAAAGGCTGCAATAAGGTCTCCCCAGAGCTTCTCCACTCCATGCTGAACAATCCCACTCTCTTAATATCGATAATTTGATCCCAGTGTGGACACAGTTGTATGTCATAAAGTGTCTTCAGCTACTTATTTAGTAAGTAATAATTACAACACTGCCTCCACAGGAAAATATTAGTATAGTTAAAATGCCTTAACTTACGTGTAGATAAGGTCTAAGCCAAGTATTCTGCATGATACACAACTCCAGTAAAATAAGCAAACCCCAGGAAGTTTCCCAGTTGATGGGTCTGCTGCCCAATGACTACTTTTCATCAGACCCAGAAAAGAAACTGCTGATCTGCATTACCTAAAACCAGTTTAAATTCTTCAGTGAATCAGTAGTTCTCTGGAGTCATGCAAGTAGTAAAGTCAACATAAATTGGGTATTTAGCCAGAAAGCTTTACAATGTACAGAGGAAGATCAAAGATACTTTCAGTACATCACTCTCAGCTGTAGGTAGGGGAGACAGCAAAGCAAATTCAGTAATAGATTTTTATTTTCTTGGTAAATGCTCTGCATAAATTCCTTGACTTCAAGCACAAATTCCTGTGACACTTAATTCAGTCTTAAAATCTATCAGACTGAAAATACAGTATATCCAAACGGTGATACCCATGTAGAATTCCTTCAAAAAGAAAAAGATTCAAAAATTGTCATAAAATTTGAATATCCCATCTCAAATATGATTAATATTAAAATATAATTACAGTAAAATTGACCCAGTAAAATATTTGCAAAACAAAAACCAACAAACAAAAAACAAGTCTGCATATGCTCTCTTGCCTTAATATCCTGATTTTGCAAGATATTTATGCACATAACTTTAAACCTTTAAGTAGTTCCACTGACTTAACAGGGATTACTCATCTGCTTAAAGTTAGGCAGTTGCTTAAATACCTTGTGAAATATGAATCTAAATTCAGATCTGATAAATTCAAAGTAGCAGCAGCCAAACCAACACCTCATTACAGCGTTAAGACCATGCTGTTTTCTTTTAGCAAGCGATTTTACTTGCATGCTGGTGCTGGAGGCAACAATAGACTATCTGCTGGAGTGCCCTTGTGATTCCATAGTACTGCTACAGGGAAGCAAAAACTGGTTTTGCTATCAAACGTGAAACCAGAAAAGGAAGATAAATATGATTAACAACAAGCCTTCTTTTAAAGCTCATACAGGTCTCCATTCATGTCTCTCCTCATCAAGCACTTCTCCCTCTCCCAACACTATTTTGGTTTCACATGGTGATTCATTCTGTCCAAGGTCTGTCTTTTAAGGCTGTTCTGAAAACAAGATCTGTGAACTCAGAAGTGTACATTAACAGCTAGACTGATAATTGCCACCCCAATATCCCTTCCCTGAACCACTGAAAAGCTGATCTACAGAACACAAAACCTCTTCAGAAACTGGTGACACATGAAAACTGGACTCTGCAGGAAAATGGAGGTGACATAAAATCATTTTTTTTTACTCGGAGGATACTTTACCACAGTAGATTATATCCAACTGTATGTGAATCTAAATAAGACAGGTGGATGCCATCTTAAAAAAAGGCTACAGAGGACAGAAAGGCCTGGAGAATAGAAGGAGAGAAATAAGAGATGGAAACCTGGAGTTTAATAAAAGGAACTCAGGGGACTTGAAAAAAACCCAAACCCATGTCCTGTACTTATGTCAGGACACATTCCTTAGCACTCCAGCTGAAGAGGTCAGAGGAGACTTAGATGGAGAAACTGCTGAAGAAGCTTAAAGTGATCTTCAGTATCCTCTGTACCTACTGCATTGCTGATATTCAGACAGGAGGCTAAAAGCACAACTAGATAATGAAGAAAAGGAAGTTTCAAAGTCTGAAGCAGGAGTTGTTCAAACAGTGAAATGTGACAAATAGTCTCTGCTTTAAAAGACGAGTTCTTTACCTGCTGAGACCGGGGCCAGCATGACAGATAAAAGGAGCTGCAAACTAAGGGCAAAGGTTTAATTTTTATAACCTGCTATATACCCAAAAGAAGAAGAAAAAACCAAAAACCAACCAAACAAAAAAAAACAAACAAAAAACCAACCAAACAAAAAACCCAAAAAACCCCCCAAAAAACCACCAAAGCAACAAAACCCTGAAATAAAACCCAGCAAAAGAGAGACAAAGCAATCCAAAAAATAATGAGAAAAAACCCACTACCATAATGAGGGGAGTCAGACTGGTGACAAGAGTGAAGGAAAAGGACTATTGTTGGAATAAAATCAAATGAGATTGATGTGAAACAGTTCAACTGATTGTCAACTAAGGAAGAAGAAAATTCAGATTACTTTTATTTGCTGTCAGAATTTTGTTGTCTTCAGATACGAGAAAACATTTTCAGCAGTCCTTATACAACAGAAATTAATGTCTTAAGTGCTGAAATTGCTTCTCAAAATAAGATAGGATCCTAAAATCAATCAGACACTATTTTACTGGGCGTATTTCTTAAGTACAATCAAATGGCTTTATAGCTCCTTGGCTGTCTGGCATACAAAGAAACGTTTTCCCCACTGGTGTTTACACTTGCCTAACACAAGCTTTTTAAATTAAGCACATGCAAATCAGAACTTACTTGCTTGTACACATCTGTGGACGTTATGAACACGTCTGCAACATATATGACCATTACTCTTTCCAAGAAACTTAACATGGACTGCAAACAACAGGAGAGCTTACGCTTCAATGACCGTGTAACACAACTGTTCCAAATTACTTTCACGTTATAAATAAAAAATTGAATGAATGTTTTCAAAATGCTTGAAACACAAATCTCAAATCCCCAGTAGAAATATCCACCTAAGATTTACATGAATACAACTTCTGTTTCATTTTCATGCTAAAATCACAATTTTTCATCTCCTCTGGACATTCACAAAATCTCTATCTAATCATTGTAAGATAATATGATAAAAGTCCTCAGGAGAAAATTAAACTTTTGTAAAGTAACTTGTCATCATTTTCCCAAGTACTAAAACCATTTCAAAACTCAGATTAAAACTGCATGCAATGGTTACATCTTCCAAATATCTTTAATTCTTTTAATGAATTCAGCTTTACACATACTTGCCTTACACATAACTTGCCTTCAAATTATAATAAACTGAATCTCTAACATACCACAATTTAGGAATCTTTGAAGTATATACTGTGAGAAACGATATAAAGATAACAGATAAAGTATTCCAAGTATATATTTGCATATAAAATAGATCAGGATAACATTAGAATAAATTATATAGTATTATTAAAGCAAAGGATCTATTACTTTTTTCAGCTACCAGCCCAGCAAGCTTGACATGGGAAACAAATACTAGCCTGCATTTCAGCCTTCCTTGTTCTCATTCCTAGAACCTAGAAAAAAGTTTCCTTGACAAGTCTCAGTAGCAGCTATAACACTTTTTGCTTTCAGTGGCTTTACAAGGTATTTATAATTGACTGTGCTTTTGTAAGTAATTAGACCTTCATGTGCAATTCAAACTTTTAGTATTTATTTCAAAGAAACAATCTCTTTACTAAAACTTCTAAATAATAAAACTGTAAATTAAGTTCTCACTGATTTAATCTAATCTGCTTTGGAAGAAATGCAGAGCAGACCCGCTGTGTGACCACTGAGCCATCTCAATTTGTCCATGTTAGCGTAGAATCACTGAAGAGTTTCAGGACATTCATTTTGTTTTCTCCTACAAGTATTCTGCATAACACTAAAAACCAACAAAACAACTGCAATAAAATAGTATTTTTAACCTGAGTCTTATGGCACTTCATGTAAGTATACAATTATTTTAATGACTTTTGTTTTAGAAATAGCTAATGCAAGTTTTTGACTGTTGTCAAGGTGTTCTAACAGGTCTTGACAGTGGAAAAGCAATCAGAAAGATTTGGAACAACCTAAAAGTTAATGCATTTAAATAATGAGCATGTGTAAGTGCAGGATTCCCAATGTGAGGTGACAAACTACCTACAAAACATGAGAGAGCAATAGTGATAGCCTCATTAGGTCTTCAACCTGTTTGCATTATGTCAGGTTTTTTGTGGCACTCAATAGAAGCACAGGTGTGCTGTACTGTTTGTGCAATTGGGACATCTACCGTATGAGAGACATTTTTGTTAATGAAATGCCTGTTCCAAAACAACATTGCATTTCAGAGTATGCTGCCATTTGAATGCTTCTTAAAAGGAAAAGCCTTTTAAATTTGCTATTACAACAAACAGAAGTAGCTTCGATGTAGGAATAGGTATCAAACCTTTAATCAGTTCAAAGAAATAATTTCAAACATTCTGATCTTTATGTCTAGACCCTGAGATGCTATTAATGACCACCTTGAAGGTCTCAGTGTTTTGCAGTGCCCCTTAGAGAGGCTTAAAGTCAGTCTGTACCAGCTGTGAGCTCTATGCGAAAACCCAGTTGCCAGAACATCTAATTGTCCTCAACTGAAGAGCCTTGTGTAACAAATCAACATCAAAAAGAGCAATTTAGTGTCTTTATTGCTCAAAGGTTGCAAACTGCTTGTTGAAATAAACAGTGCTCACAGCAGTTTACTCTTTCGTTAGAATAATATATTCAGTTGTTTCTGCAGTAAGACTTTATAACTTTAAAAAACTAACTGCACATTCAGCTTTGGCTCAATTCTGGCCCATAATGACTTCAATAGTTTACACATAACCTGGTCTAGTGAGTGTGAATATTTTATAACAATATGAAAAATATTTTTGTGATAAAGGTCCTAAACAATAAAAACCTGGATATGACAAAGTTATCACGAGTTAGAGCCAGATTTTCAGACTAGATTTTCTAGAACTGCTGACAGAATTACCAAAGTGGACTAGTAGATTTTCCTCTGTGCACCCACTTCCCAGGAAAACATAATTTTTTTGTCCTTTTCTCAGGTAAAGATAAGGAGTATGTGTTGCTTGGTGACAGCAAAAAAAAAATTAAAAATCAATTTGAGAAAAGGATGAAGAAAATAAGGGAAAAAGAATATCTCAAAAACCAGCAAGGTGCAAAACAATGATGGACACTGTGTCAGGTTAACAAGTATACTTCTAATATGGGGCACGGCAACATCACTAGAATATCCACTTTAAAAATCACAGCAACCTAACAAGAAGAGAACAAGCTGAGAAACAGGAACACTCCCTAAGATTAATCAGTTAGAGCCACGTCGGAGGCAGCTGACATGATTTGACTCTTTCCACTTTCCATTTAGCTTTAAATAGACCGATGTCTAAAACTGTAGATCTACTTATACACCTTTTTTAGAAATAAATATGTATCTGAATTATGAAACATGCAATCTCCACTTTTATAATTTTACACAAACAGTATGGAAAAGGAAGAATTATTTTCCCACAGATATCACAGAATAGTGAAAAAGTGAAAGATGTTTAAAGTGTTTGAAAATCAAAGGAATCACTCTAAACACAGTTTACAAAGAGATATAAATCTTCTACATTAAAAGAAAAATGATATGCACCTACATTTAAGAATTTGAATCTGCCCCAAACACCTGCAGCGTGCCTGCCTAGACAGACCTGTGCCACAAAACCCACTTCCAAAAATTTAAAGTTTCTAAAAGATTTGCGTTTTCTCTTTGAATAGGAAATATATCAAAAGAAAAGAAATACAAAACTAATCTTCTAGACAAAGAACAGGAAGAAAACTGTCACGTTCTGTGGTTTACATTTATAACAGGACCCTATCTAGAGATTAGAATAGTTTCAAATCTATTGTAGTCGAGGATATGATGTCATCATTTAAAGGACACAGATAATTTAGTCCACAATATCTATTCATACCAACAAAAGAAAGCAAAATGGGTATGCAGAACACTTACATACCCCACTCTCCTGAATTATTTCTCTTTTGCATGGCTTCATCATCCATGTAAGAGTATGTGGTTTTTTTCCCAAAGCCATCTGCCAGTTTAACTTTTGTGAAAGCACAAGTAATTACAATTCCATCAGATACACACATCGGACTGATCAATTTTCTCTCTCTCTAAGCAACTTTCAGTGAAGCTTATTTTAAAAATACTGAATATGATACTTAACACACTCTATTCACATGACTTCACAGTATTTTTCATTACTGATTAATGAAAAACATGGGAATTTGCTAAAGTAAAGTTGAAGAGACTATCAGGTTAGCCCAAAATAAAATAACCATCAACACAGAATAGTCAAAGTCAATTAATTAGTCTTCTTACCTTGTTCTTTTATCTGACGAATTTGCTTCACAGTTTCTTTCAAGATTGCACATTTGTCAGGTTTAAAGTTAAAGTTGTCAATATCATTAAAATTTGCAAAAATCAGCTCTGCAAGTTCTTCTATGTATTTATTCTCTTGCTCACGATTGCGTTTTTCAGTGCTTCTTTTAGGGCTGAAAGAGGAGTTAATAAAAATGCTGCCTTTAATGCCAGTTTACTTGTCTTTTGGCCAGCTCAAAGATGATTTCAAAAGGTTTGACAGTAGTTTAACAGAAACAGAGAGAGAACTGCCCTCTCTCACTACCAAAATATAACTTACAAGCTTCTCAAGCAGAAAGGTTTCCTCTGGAACAAGGAAAGGAGCATTAGAAAAGATGTTACTTTTTTTTGACCCAGCAGTCATGTTTTTGTTTCAAAAGAGGCTTGGGATTAGAAATTGAAAGCACAAGATTATTTTTGGGGGGTGGGGTGGGATTTGAATATTTACAACTATCCCTCCCACATGGCATTGAGAATCCAAAGAGTATTATATAGTGATTGTGTATGAGAAAATAAAACAGCTTAAATAGTTAAACTGAGTGATCCATACTCCCTGCCTCCTTGTGATTTTACGACAGTTTTAAGAAAAGATGATGAATGAGTGGTTATGCTTTAAAATGTATTTGTGTTGGTAACATAACTGCTGTAAAGCTGGAAATTGTTTTTCAAGACCTAGACTATAATGTACAACAGAGGTGGTAAAAAATATGTCAGATTGCCAAAATGAGTGACTGAAGACTTTTTGCAGTGAATAGACAAAAAAGATTTTTACATCTCTCCTAAATTATCACCAAAATTCTGCATTTTGGCACAACACTGGATTCAAAATAAACAAACAAATAATAATAAAAGAGAATAGTTCTCATCCCCATCCCAAACCCTCAACAACACTGAATTACTGCAACAAAGTAGTTTGGTACTGACTTATCTTTGCAAGAATGTTGTTTGTCATCTTCTAACTGAAAAACAGATGCACATGTAACATTTTATGAACTCATTCTCTCTCAGTATTTCCAGAAGCAAATGGTCTAACCTGGGTCCAACCTGATCAGGATCCTTGCGCTTTCTTGACTCTGCTCTGGATGGGTCAGAGGTATTTTCTCCCATCCCACTCATCTTGAACACATATCAGCAACTAAAAGGAAGAAAGTGCAAGAAAGGGTTATGGTGGAAAAGTTTAAGTTCTCTGTTCATATTTCCAAATTTCTCATTCCATGCTCAACTCAGATTTTACTTGGCAAATCTATCATTCGAAATAGAGCTTATTTGAAAGGCACCAATAAAAACACTGTGTTTATGACCCCACAAAATGCTACACAAAACTCCTTCGGAAGAAAACTTGTGGTGGGCAAGTAAAGCATTGTCATCTCTTTGATTGTTACCAGTTATGTAAGAACAGATAAGTACATTTTGTGCCTGGATTACTGAATTTTCATGGCAAATTTGCAAGATTGAATGAGGAATGACAAAGGAAAAGCCATAGTGCCACACAACAAGAAAAACACAACAGAACTGAAATACATGAAATAAAATACGTGTCTCAGCTACATGAAAAGGTAGCACATGCAGCTTTAGTTAAAAATCAGAAGATAATCCCTGCAAAAGTACATGTACAAAATTGTAGAAACAGAACATCTGTCAGCACTAGAGATCGCTGAGGACTTGATAAATATTTTGTACATATAACCCACCTCATAAGGACAATAACTTGTCAAGCTAACGTAGTAAAATGACACAAGCTTATAATTTGTGCAATAAACAGCCTGTGGAAATCCTGCCCCGCTCCTGGTTGTTGGTTTCCCTACACCCTGTAGAAGCCCGAACATGAAAACTCACCTGCCCCAGATTACTTATTCCTCAACAAGTACCAATATTCTGGAGGCAGAAACCACCAAAGGACATAGGGAGATGATGTAAATGATCAAAAACACATGCAAGATGGGGCAGTCCCAGCTCACCGAGTGCCTAGTTGCTGCCAGTTTTGTGAGGATGATGGCAGAGAGGTGTTGCTGGACATTTCAGAGAGCTCCTGTATGGTTTGGGATTAGCAGAAAAATAAACATGAGGGCCATGAAGGAGGTGAATGTATCCAGGAGGTGATTCATACCATACTAAAATAAGAGCTGGAGCCTGTAATTGTATGACCACTTCACTTTGGCATAAAGTGGAAATCAGGTATCAAAACAAGGGAGTTCACCACCTCCTTCAAGCCCTTCATTTCTGTCCCACCAGTTCTCTTCCCTCTGCTGGCCTGGTCAGCCATGCACTGAACCTAATGAGAGAACAGCTGGGGGTTAAAGACACAGTCCCCTTCCCTTTTTCTTTCTGACATTTTTTAAGATCTAGTAGCCAGCCTATGGGTTGGGAATCAGATGTTCACACTGGAAATCAAAGTTTTCCCAATGAGCCAACTGAGTGAAGCTATTGGCAGATATTGGTAGAAACAGCCCAAAGACTAAGGTCCAAGCAGTTAATGCTGAGAAAGGCTACTCACTGAAACCTGAGCAAGCAAATGATGAGTTGGAGCCATCTCAGATTCATAACCGACCACCACCCAACATTTCCCTAAATGAAAAGTAAAATTAAAAAATAAAAATAATTTCATTTTACTGAAAATATTTTTTTCACAGAACATTCTGAGTTGGAAGGGACCCACACGGATCACTGAGTCCAACTCTTAAGTGAATGGCCCATACCAGGATCAAACTCACAGCCTTGGTGTGACTAACTCCATGCTCTGACCAACTGAGCTGATCTCAGTATTTTTTTAACCAGTTTGCACAGAGAGTGGAGTCATTTTCCTTTTTCTAGATACGGGTAAAGTTCCATGAGAAAGAATGTATCATGCCTGTACATATAGCTTCCATCTGGTCTTTGACATGAATGGTATCAGATTGTTTTTGAAAAAATATCTGGATTATCTTTTTCTCTATTGAGTCTATACGTGCATATGCATATCTACATGTACATACATGCTGCTATTATTTTGAGGAGAACCCACTGTAAGCAGAGCGAGAAGGCTGTGGTTCTGTGGTGGAGCAGACACAACTCTCAAAGGGAAGATGAACCACCACAACCTCCCTCATCCTGCACTTGCTGCAGAGCTCCCAGTGACCTCATCAGGGCATTCCCAGAGCCACACCAACGCCAACCGCACTGCAGAGCACGAGACACCTACCGCAGGCCCCAGTGTGGTCTGCGACACCGGCTGCTCCTTAAGGACTTCTATCTCCACTGATCCCTAGCCCCAGCAGACACACACATCCGAATTTATCCGAATATAGGAGCAGCAATATACACTCACAGATTAGGAGCTAAGCACTTCCTTGAAAATACGCAATTTCACAAGTATCACAAATAAGAGCTCCAGGGAAGGTGCAGGATACTATTATGGAAACTGACAATATTTAAAGAGAAGCTTTGTCAGTGGAGAGCTGGAACTGTCCTTGCAGCTCTGTTTCAATGACTAAATTTTTCACTGACCAAGGTGAGAAAAAATCATCAGCATGATGAAAGCTGTACATTCCCAAGATCTGATCTCCGATCCAGACTCAGATGATGACCTAAAGTTCAAAAGAACAATTAGGCTGGGGAATCCCTTCATTTCTTATGCTTCCCAAGTAATACCTGAGAAATATAAGTCAGCTAACTATTTTTCTTGAGAAAAGCAAGCATAACAATTCACGAATACCTGTCCAACCTTCAACTGTCATCTTCTCACTTCCCTTGCCTCCCAAGTAGTAAGAAGGTAAGCATTTAGGGTGGACACCACCCTCCAAAACTCCTTCCTCCTCAAGAAAGCATACAGAACCCGTTCCTGACAGCTTTCCCACCTACTCCGTCAGACCTACTTCAAAGGGAAGTTTTATTTTTGTGGGAGCCTAAGTTTTACCAGTAGCTCCACCAATGCATAAATCAATTCTTCTTGCATTCACACTGACGCTATTCTGTGGGAATCCCACTAGGTCCACAGTATCAGCCTTTGGAGGACACATTAAAACTCATCTCCCACAATAAACTCTAAACTTTATCCTTCCGTATTAAGGGGAACAAACGTGGTATCATAATTACAAAACTAGCACCATCTTCTCTCCTTATTAAACATAGCAAACGATTCCAAACAAACAATGTATGTACTCATTTTATTTTGTTTGCACTTACAGGCTATTACATCTTTTTCTCAGCAGCATTATCAGTTTATTCTTAGAATAAGTTACCCATTTCTTTTTCACTCATCATAATTTATTTCAGGAAATCTACCACCTACTACCATGTTTGCTTTCTGTTCTCCCTTTTGTTTTCGTTAAAAATCATGTCCTATACCTCAAAGATTTTTATAGGCCATTTTCTTGTGTTTTAGGTGGCTGTGCTCCAGAGCAGGATGTAAAATCCAGAGTTAGGTGTCTTGGAAAGTGGAGAGCTAGACAGATGATTTGGAAGCAATCTAAAAAATCTCAAAGGCTAAAATGAAAGTCACTCATCTATATCTAGCACACAGTACTAAAATCAAAAGGATGTAACCCCAAACCCTGTCTCCCTAGGGATTTAGGGGCTGACTGGATTAGTTAAAAGTTCTGGTATTCTTTTGGAATTCAGAAACTAAAATCCATTCCCCAGTTAGAAGAAATGAGGAAGAACCAGCTTTTAGAAGGTGTGGATAGACTCCTCTGTAATCCATCAACTAAAACAGCCAGAAACTGGGCAATGGAGATAACAGTTTCCTCTTCAGAGAGGGCTCCCAGGCCTGTATTTCCCACCATGCAGGACAGCCTCACGGGTGCTAGACCATCTGCCTGCCAAAACGGAATGTTTATGAAGCAAAGAGGGAGAGGCTGATTAACTCTTGCAGTGCAGAAGGAGTCTTTAGGTGTGTGGTCTATACCACTAAACTCACGAGTAAGTAGGTCAAACACTGTCTGAAGACACAGGGATTGAGGTTTGACCCCCTCAGGCTGAGGAGGGTAGCAAAACTCCATCTCCCATTTCTCAGCGATGACTCTTAACCAGTCAGAGGTGAGCACTCTCCCAGCTTCCTCATGTCTTTTTAAAAGAAAGCAGCTGTTTCACATATTTTTCCATGAGCTAATTCACAATCAAGACCAATGCATACCACTAGATGAAGAACTCTGGAGGGTTTAGTACCTCTACAAATTTAATGTGGCTCAAGCAAGAAACTAAAACCACATTTTTCTGAAGACAGTACTTCTGGGCACATATAGTACCAAGGAGCAGGCCCCTGGGAAATTTCCAAGCTAGAAACAGAAAATGTCATGAATTTTGATTGAATTGATAGATAAATTTTAGACACGGAAATAAACATCTGTGGGTTAAAGCAGCTAAATTGCACATAATGCTTTTTGGTTTCTGCCTTAACTTCCTCCATACATATTAATTTATCTGTATCAAAATGTCTTGGTTATCAATTATTACCAACAGTTTTATACTACACAAGTATTTATAACATTATATCATTCAATATTTTGACAGGATAACCTAGGAACTTTTAAAGCAGTTCTAGATATTCCTAGGTTCCCGAACCACTCATATAACTTCTCAGATCAGAAAACAGAAGTCCCACATTTGAAGTCTGAATTTTTCCAGGAAACATGACAATTCAAAACTAAAGACACTATGAGCAGAATGACAAGTCAGAGACTTGAAGTTTTACTCCAATAAACTTCCCCTTGAGGGAACTACCTTAGATTAGAAAGTAGCATTCATTCTGCTCCTGATCTTTTCATACATCTCTTCAGGAATTTTCAGAAAGAAAGAGAAAGAAGTTAAAGCATTCAATCCATTCAATGCTTTAGAAGTAGTGGAAATGTAATATCAGCTCTACCATACAAAAATACAAAAATCAAGAAAATGTTGTTAAGGGTTATTTAGCAAGGTATAGAAAAAGGATTAACCAAATTGGGAATTAGTAAAAACAAAACCAGCAGTAATCACTGCTTTGGGGAGAGAAAGATAAAAACATGCTTCATAATGAAAAAAATAGCATCATGGTATGTCAGATACTGAATTAAATCAATTTTATATTAAAAGAAATTGTCTTACAAAGTTAAACTTCAATGCATGTCTTGCAGAATGACTTCTCATGCCAGACCAGGCACTCCCTTTTTCATTGTGTAAATTGTTTGAGAGCCGTACTGCACTCCAAAATACAAACATAATATCCCGCTGTGGAATTGGTATTTTGCCTTCAGTGGTGGTACCAGATTTTTCTACTCAGTATATATTATGTTTTTTTCCATGTGTCCAACCCCAACAAAAAACCAGAACTACAACAATAACTGAGAGCTGAACTTCTAATACTGACTAAGATGCTACTCAAGTTTCAATTCCACTGGGCATAAATGAGCAATAGACCAATGGAAACATAAATACACTCACTGTAGCATTTTCCTACAAGGAAGGAGATAATTAGAGAATCAGAATTACTATTACTAAAAATATCTAAAGAACTAATTTTATTCTCCTACTGATGACCCATGCCAACAGGACATCTCAGGTAACTTAATACATTTTTCCTATTTATATTTAAGACCAGAAGTGCATTTTCCTTCTGTTTCCATTTCATTACCACAGTCCAAAGCATCCAAAATACTCATAAAAAAAACCCACTGGCTAATTACTCCAATTGTTAAATGTAAATCACAAACACTGAAAAATAAAATTAAAAATCTTTAGGATAGTACATATTAGTAATTGCATTCATTGATACCTAACCAGTTTCTACCAGATGTTGGATGACTGAAACAACAGAGCGTGAAATATGCTTAANTTTTTTTTTTTGGAGGGGGGGTTGGGGTTGTTTTGTTTTGTTGTTATCAGTAATAAAACAATAGTCTCTGCTCTTGTCGTGACGGCACATCCTCCTTTACATCCTCTACCAGCAACGGCTAAAGTTGGAGTACACAGAGAGACTTCACCTTATTATAAAGCAATAGTAAACATCCACCTTTCAAATGGGACAGAAAAACAGAGGTACCGTGAAGTGGGAGATAGGAAAATATCTACTACAAATAACTTGTGTGAAGTTTTACATCTCTTCAACTCTTTAATGTCACGAAGGAACATGGAATGCAGACTAAGCCTTCCAGCACTGATCCTCAGCATCAGTGAATTCAGTGAATCATCCAGAGTCAATGCAGAAGAAGATAATGTGCATGTTATCTCTTATCAGAGCAGGCCATCTTCCAAACAAGGCCTGTTAAACTGTCAGATTTATTATAAGCCTAACAGATGCAGTTAAAGAATAAATGAGGATTACACCTTCAAAGCTGCTATTTCAACCTGAAAAGTAGCAAACAAAAGGTAAACTACCATACAGTGGACAATCAGGTAGTGATACTATACTACCACCCTTCCAGCCCACCAACACATGAAACTAGTGTACATACAACTGATACATATCGAAGAGATTTACTAGTCAGTGTTTTATTGAGTAACAAAGAGAAAAAATACTGTTTACTGACCAAAAATACTACAAGTCAGTGAACATTTTTTTCTCTAACAGTTAATTTGAGAAATTTTTTCTCTAACAGCTAATTTGAAAAAAACAGCTTATAATGCTGTGGTTAATTGTTTACTCAAACATACAGCCATTATAGTTCATCCTTTTTTCCTGTGAAGTTGCCATGACTAGAAAGCTTTCTATCTCAGTTTCAAAATTACGAATGTACTCTGTGTAACATTAATTCTGGTAGAAGCCAGAGGAAAGTTGGAAGTCACATGCAAATTCTGATTCTTCACATTTTTTCCTGCTTATGAACTCTTTTTGCACTGGCCTAATTTCAGAATTGGAAAATATTTAATATTGATACATACTGCAATCTTCAACCCTTTCGTGCTTGCTAGCCACTTTCCCAGCCTCCAAAGGAAATCGCTGTCAGAGGCAGGATAAGATACTAGATCAGAGAGGGGGGCCACTGGAGCCTAAGGCCGACCTTTCACTGGTCAGCCGCAGCAGTTCAGGAGGAAGGCTTGCTGTGACTCCCAGCACATCCACTGCAGCACCTGTCAGAGTCCCAGGCAGCGAGCTGAGCCTGCCCGCCCCACGCGCCGCACCGTGCTTGGAGAGGCTCAGCCTTCTCGCGTGCAAACTCGCTTGGCACAGGTATTTCGACAGATCCAGGGAGACATGAGTAAGGGTTTGAAAATGAATAAAAAAACCAAGAGGTGGAAATCAAGGGAAATAAAAGGAACAAGGAAAAAAAGACTGCATTGTCTGGTAAAATTAGATTTGAGCAAAAGATCCACTACTAAGAAGTGTGACAGAAAAGAAAGTTAGAGATATATTAAACACTCCTCCTGAATCCCTGGTATAAATAAGCCACATGTTCTACAACCAACTTATGTATACCTGTCCTTCACCACTAAACACGTGGAACCCCAAACAAAACAATGCCAATCTGCCAAAATAAACAAGATGTCCAATACTTTGGTTGGTGATGGTAACCTCACATTAAAAACATAAACTAATTTATGTAAGGGTATGCTTTTTTCTCAAAACAGCACTACCACTTTTACTATAGATGAAACTGTCTAAAACCTTTGCCACCCTACAACAGCCACACAGTACAAAGCGAAATGAGAAAACAGAGTTTCTACAAGGAAGGTGATAGCAGCAAGCTGAAAGACTCTAGTCACCTTTAAAGGATTTGTACTAAAATCTGATATGCACCTGTAGCCTTTTCTATCTTTTCTATTTTTTCTGTTTTAAAGACAGTCTATTACAGGTAACACTAAAACAAGATTTACGGCAGTATTTACTAAACTCTACTTTATTCTTCAACTCCACAAACTAGAACTAGGTAAAGAAACATAATTTACTTGGAAATGCCATTGAGCCCATGTATAAGAGAATTGAAAACTGGCTCCCACACCTACTACTCACATTTTTAAGCTGAAGGCTCCTTCCTCAGTCTTTTCCCTTACTCCTGTGTAATGGCTTTAGAGTGGTGTATTAGACAGTAAGAAGATGACATATTCCATTTGCAGCCTGAAAGCCAATAATGCTCATGAATTTTTTACCTGACAGACACTTCAAGATGCCACTGGGAAGATCGTCTAATAAACACATTAGGCTGCAAATGGGCAGCAGCAGCTCTTTAACACATGCTGTAACAATCAAATAAATGGCTAACATGAATGTTCAGTGTAACAGACTGGGATTTAATATGACTTTCAGTAAAAGCCACCTACATCTTGAAGGAGAAAGAGGTTTTCCTCAGCTACTCAAACCCACAGGTTTAAGAAACCCCCAGTTCTGCTTGAGACTTTGCCAAAATCCCTCCAGACTGACCCCAGCACTGTAGGATGGCTCCTACCTTCTGTATTCCCATAGGCTAAGGCTCTTAACAGAGCCACTCACTCAGCTGCTTATGGATTAGGCTACGTCAGCACCTCTAATATGCCCAGGAATAGCAAAACCAGGCTCTAATAAAACAACAGTGAAAAAATATCAGAAGGAAGTACCTTTTTCTTTTCTTAATATACAACAGGTTTGCTTAATTTCCACTTTTAAAGAGGAAAAGATCTGTTTTCATAAAAACATCATCAAAGAGGAGACAGGTGGTACTACTGAAAAAAAAACCTTCAAGACTCTGTACTGTAATTCCAGGTCCAGATTCTATTTCTCTAGTTGTTAAAAATTGTTTGTGATTCTTAATACTCAAGGACAAAAGAAATGCAGGTTAATATCATTAAAACTTCCCTTTAAACACCAAATTAAAAAACAAAATACAGTGCCAGAATATACATATATATATATACATATGCCAGTCACTCTTACATCCTTTTGTTTGTATTAGGTAGGTAGCTAAGTTAAAAAAACAAAACAAAAGTTATTCTAAATCCATTTAGCCTTCTGTGATGCGTTTAGTAAGTATTAAACTATGGCTGCAAAAAATATTAAGTCTGCAAGCATTTTCCCCGGAAAAGGAGTCCAAATTCCCACGCAAGTTGTTTATTTAATCTAGATTTTTCTCTTATAGTTTACAATTATTAACAACTTACGCGACTGATTTTGAAGCTTAGTATTTCATATCTACTGTGATTTTAAATAGAACTCTGTGAATAGCATAGCTGATAAATGAAGCAAATCTAACAACACAGAAAAGGATAATATTATAGGAAACTTTGTATTTAAACAGCTTTTATTTCCAGTTGATGATACTTCTGGAACAGTGAGTTAGGCATATTTTAACTCCTACTGAATCTTCTCTGCCAATCTCAGTTTCAAAACTGTTATTTGTCCACCTAAATTCCCACACCAACTTCCCTCCCCAGAAACCACTAAAGAGCAAGGAGAAAATCAGACTAGAGAGAGGGGAAGAATGGAACAACCCTCACAAGCGTAAGGCACCGTGGAAAAACTCAAATCCAGGAACATTTTCTAATCTCATAAATATAACTGACACAAGTGTATACATTACTTACAACACCAGAAAGCTTATACACTTTGGTGTGATTTTCAAGATGCCTAACTTAGCAATGAGAAAAATATGACCAATCACATAAACAAAGGCAGTCACACATCTCTGTAATGTGGGCTTTCCTACACTAGGATTTCACTCAACTGCCTGTCCAACACCAGTCTGTTTGCATTAGATGAAACATATTCCATTGATAAAAAGCTCAGGAAACATGGTTCTGTATAGGGTAAAAAGTAAAAAGTAGAGGGCAAGCCAAAGAGAAACACAGCATGTTTCCACATAAGGTGTACACAGTAAGTAACAGGTACAGTTACAGGACCTACACACAGAGATATTAAATCTATCACATTTGAATTTGAGTTCCATCATTTATCAATCTGAGATTCAACGACTTCAAACAGCTAGAGAGGTGCTGGTCCTCCCGGTCACTAGGACCAGCTTAGCATGTCTGCACACTCTGGTGCAATGTGATGTGCAGCCCAGGCCTGACTGGAGCTTCAGCAAGAGGCGCTTATGTTGCATGCCACCTTTCATATCTCTAACCTGGCCATCAAAATAATGTTCCTTCAGTCCCAGAGTAGATACTGTTACTGAAAGCACATAATCTTACTGAACCTTTTGCTGCACTTCAGTAAGTCCAACTCTATGTGTCTTCTCTGGCACCTCATCAAAAATTAAACTAATGTTTTCAATTTTTACCTGCAGCACCAAGAGGGTTTATTTTTCTCTTCTACCCAACCACCCATTACTAGGAAGCATGTTGAAACTTCAGGCCATTCTTTCAAATGCCAAGCACTGAATTAAAACTCTGAGTTGCAGAAAGTGTACCTAAACATTCTCTATAATATTTCTACATATTTTGATATTGTTATCATGGTGAAAGAACAACCCACTGCACACATATGTATAAGATACACACTCCACACTTCCTTCTATAATACTGAGAGGCTCTCATAAGCATGCATTTCATTTAACAGTGTATAATAATAAATTTTCAAATTAAGAATCAAGATTTCAAGCTGCTTTCTTCCTGAAGGTTGCAAGCTAACAATAGTGTGAAGTCAAACGTACCTATATTCAAGTTAAACAAATGGTAGTACTCAGCTCCACAAATGGCCACGGTCATAGTAACTTTAACAACTGGCTATGAGATGAATTGGACTTCACTTTGATGTCCTCTGTGCCCCCAGGAAGTTCAGAGTGCTGCACCACTTCTTTAAATTTTATACCCAAATGATCCTGTTCAGTACAGGGCCCAGTATGGCTTACCCATCCTCTCTGCCTCTGAAATGCATTTAGAGTGTCTGTCCTGGAAAACTCACAGCCTTCCTATGACGGCTTGCCGGACCCTGGTCCCAGAGGGTGCTTGCCTAGTGGCAAGGATGTGGTTCCGGATGTTATGGGAGAGACCAGATGGAGTTTGGCCTCTATTCCCATCCCCTATTTGTATGAACAGGTAGATTCCCTCAGCAGGTGCTTCCTGCTGATAGTGGTACGCATGCCAGTATCATCCATTTATACTGGAGCAGCAGTGTAAGAGTTGGGAAGTAGAAAAAGCTTTTTTCTTGCTAAAGTTGCAAGAGCAACCAATTTAATACATGCTTTTTGAGAGAATACAGCTACATGCATGAAAGATTACACTTGTATCACCTCCCAACATGCAGAATTACAGTTTTGTACTTAAAACAGATTTCTGTTAGATGGACGCTAAACTCTTGGCAAAGCCATTGCAAGCGCTAACTACGCACATGGTTACTAAGCACAAAAATTAAAGCTACCAAATTATGTCAGAGCCACATATGAGTGTCTTGCTTACAAAGTATGATTAACTTGATGTTCTTAATACATCCATGAGTGCAAAAACTGATCTGTGAACATGAGTAGCAGTTACTATTTACTAGTTACTATTAGTAACTAACAGTTACTAATTACTTCAAATTTCATGTTCGTCTTCATTCCTTTTTCTTTAGTAAAATACTTCAACCAGCAATAACAGAGAAAGATGAAAGTTTAGTTGTCATTTTAAAGCACTTGAAATCATTAAACTCATAAAAATGTTGTTTCTTTACTTAGTCAACTGCCAAGAAATAAAATCCAATGAACACCAGCTTTGTAGTCAAGTGTGTCTATGTGTATATAGACACACACATATATATGAATACAGGCTGTGACCAAATAAAACATTCACAGAAATGGCTTTATGAGTCAAACAAAAGAAACATTTTGTTAGTGACTGATCTGTCATGGAAGCTAATAGCAGATATCTTGGAAGAAGGTACAGGGCAGCTGTAGAATGATCCTTCCCCTCGAATCTGCTCTCTGTCTCTGATAATCAGTGGTACAAGCTTAGCTCCAGTGCTGCTGTGCCTCCTCCTCCCTCTGAACCTATCTTCAGTGGTGCCTAATTCCGTCTTAAATCCATATATACCTTGGCCTCCACAATGCTTACAGGCAACACCCTATAAGCTTTACAACATCTCTCCATAAGCTCCCCAAAGCAGGAATGACACTGTAAAAAAATTGAACAGTTCTATGGGGACGCTATGACTCAACTGAAATAAATCAGAATTTTATCACTGACTTTACTGAAGCTTCGATTTTCCTCCTAGTCTACTAGAAGAAGATGTCAAACTGTTACTTCTCTCTTTTGTAGGTCATAAATCACTCCACGAACCTGAAAAAGCTATGCTTGTATCCTGGAGCCCACAGAAAACACGGTTACTCTACTATTAAAGCTGAATGCTAATTATGAGCCATTTTATTATCTTTGTAAAAATAAACTGGAAGTAATTTTTGTTAACAATTAAGCAGTTTATGATAAGGAAGAATCACAAGTGCTAAGAAAGAATGTCTGTTCCAAGTATTTTTAATTTTGGATTGTAATGGAATATGATTACTAAAGAGAGGAACACCCACTACATTCACAGAAGGAGCTGACCACAAGTCTGCAATACACTGCCTCAAAGCAAAAAATAACACACACTTATAACTACTTGGACTGAACACCTGGAAAAACTTCAGGAAAAGGACCAAAAATAATTCTATTCCATGCAGTTCTAACAGAAGTTTCTTCATGAGACTCTTGCGTTGCTCAATCACAACAGCCTATGCTATCAGGAATGGAAAATCACAGCAGTACAGCATCCTGATGAAGTTTGTTTAGGGACAGCGTGCATAGGAGAAAATTAAATGGGAACAGCAAAGAGGATATTCAGGTACAACACACACTGGAAATACAATGCATTTATCATAAACTTTTGGTTTGAGTCTCCATTTACAATTTTCATCCAATTCCTGCACTGTTCCTTATGCTCTGTATCCTCACAACCCAGACAGCCCTCCCCAAGGCCCCACTGTACACCTCCAGCTATCAAGGGAAACTACGCAGGGCTCAGCCTCAGACTCCTGGGTACTGAGAGCAGCCCACTTCTGAAAGACACAGGCTTTCACGTCTTACGCCTCACCTCCAGAGACCAAAGCTTTACCTGCTAATAATAATTTTTAGTCCAATTCAGGCATCCTTCTAGGCCTGCCATGGATGAATGTAAGCAGTAAGAGAAGCTAGGGAGGAATGCAGGCAGTAAGATGACTCCATCGGGATTTCCTCACAAGTACAGTGATTATCAACTTACAAACACCCTTCTCATTTACGCAGCTCTAACAGCTTGGCTTGTAGATCCAGTCCTCAGTACTTAACTCAGCTTTCTTATTACAATTATGGGGCTATCATATAGTAATGTGCTAACAAACTTTTTCTACTTAATAAAGTAGACTCTGAGAATCAAGGTTGTTTTCACACCTTCCCTCATTCTTTTCTATGACCNGAAAGAGAGCAACACCTTTTGAACATTACCACTGTAACCCTGTTGACTACAGAAGCAAACATAATTTTGAAAAGTGGGCAAACAAAATTACTCTGGTCAAAGATAGTTTCATATCTGCTAGATACAATAATTCTGTAAGAAATTGCTCATAAAAGAAACTGCCCCAACTTAAGTTTTGTGAGAACACAGAGCCACCTGAAGAACATAGCCTACATAAAAGGTTGATTTTGTTCAAATTTCCCCCCCTTAATACATCCTAAAAGCCATCAGGGAAATCAAAATGACTGTACAAGAAGCAAAAATTTATTTTTCTACAAAACATAGGTGCCAACATATCAGTAAGCACTACTCGGCCCCCACTATCTTGTTAGATCTTCTGTAACGAAATAAAGGAAGAAAACACAAGAAGCAGAGAGGAAGTTTCATTGTTCTTGCGGCTTCGACATTTGGTGCCGCGAACGTGACAGGCTCTCAAGCCTCTACTCAACGGCACCGCCTGCCCCAGGCCTCTGTACCAAAATGTTACTATGCTGCAACTAAAATAATCAAACCGAGACAAAAGAGAACAAGCAAATAAATAGCGCAAACTTGTTTACGTTTCTGGCTCTGCCCTCACAGTATGAAATAAAGTCTCTTCAAACACAAACTACATTAATTTAAAAAACAATAATATTTTCCTTTCTCCCTCCTATCTCAAAGTAGCATGAGTTTTTCAAAGTCCTAAGTAAAATAAACTGAGGCATTTCCTGTATGTATTTAGTTAATTATTAAACTGATTACTAAGCATGATAGTCACCACCACAATTTCAATACGAATCCGGGAAAACACACTTTTAGCAAACTGCCAGTGCACTGCAGTAATGACTGATCATATGCACCCTCTCAACCCTGCCCTTAACTTTGGAGGCAAATTTCTAAAGCAATGACAACCAGCACTCCTATGCAAATCCAAACACTTAATTTTATCTTCTTACTTTGAGGTCCAGGATGAGTATTACTGCTGTGATTTAAGGAGAAACGCTGGGCTTAATGCTGTGTACGAGAGGAAAATAAAGTCAACAAGCCTGCAATAACTTCCCAAGCCGGAGAGACAGCATACTGTCTTCACTTTACTGCCAGTAACTACAAATAACATTTTGAGGGGGATATTATTAGTTAATTAATCTGCAATATTAAATGCTGTCCTCCCAAGGTTAAAAGAAAGGTAAATACTGCCAAGATATTTAATGACATCATCATGCATAACCATGAGATAAATATGAGGTCTGAAGATTAACTGAATGTCATTCTGTTTACATGATCATGTACTTGTAAAGAAAACTATTAAGATTAGAGAACAGAGAAAGTTATATAACAACTACCAATGTTTCAGTGTGTTTTGTCTACTCAAGCTCTTGTTCAGAAAGAGAAAGCTTTATTGCAAAAATGTCTCACTCTGACATACTTTGTACTTTTTCATGTGCATATAAATTACTGAATATTGAATAGTAATTACTGCAATGAAAAAGACACTCTCAGGCTCCACCTCCTCTTGACAGTGGGAAAATATAGATGGGTTTGTGTATTATTCTGGATGCCAGAAAACTTGCTTACAAAAATATTTCCTGTGCAGTAAGATATATTTAGCCTCATAAACCCATAAAACTGTCACAGGCAACCACAAGTACNTGCCATGGATGAATGTAAGCAGTAAGAGAAGCTAGGGAGGAATGCAGGCAGTAAGATGACTCCATCGGGATTTCCTCACAAGTACAGTGATTATCAACTTACAAACACCCTTCTCATTTACGCAGCTCTAACAGCTTGGCTTGTAGATCCAGTCCTCAGTACTTAACTCAGCTTTCTTATTACAATTATGGGGCTATCATATAGTAATGTGCTAACAAACTTTTTCTACTTAATAAAGTAGACTCTGAGAATCAAGGTTGTTTTCACACCTTCCCTCATTCTTTTCTATGACCAGCCTAAATAAATAAATAAATAAAATGTCACTACAAAATCTAACCAGACAGTTGACTTCCTAATGACATTTATTATTAAAAATCATTCCAAGAACTCTGGAGTGAAAAAAAACATTTCAAAGTACACCTCTAGTTCACACTTTCCAAGAAGGGCTTTTTTCTTAATATACAGTGTATTTTGTAATGCAGTCATACCTTCCCTCCCTCCTTGACCAAGAAGTTTCCCTTAAAAAGATGACAACAAAACGGGGGGGGGGGGGGGGGGGGGAAAGGAGAAAAACATTNAGACAAAAGAGAACAAGCAAATAAATAGCGCAAACTTGTTTACGTTTCTGGCTCTGCCCTCACAGTATGAAATAAAGTCTCTTCAAACACAAACTACATTAATTTAAAAAACAATAATATTTTCCTTTCTCCCTCCTATCTCAAAGTAGCATGAGTTTTTCAAAGTCCTAAGTAAAATAAACTGAGGCATTTCCTGTATGTATTTAGTTAATTATTAAACTGATTACTAAGCATGATAGTCACCACCACAATTTCAATACGAATCCGGGAAAACACACTTTTAGCAAACTGCCAGTGCACTGCAGTAATGACTGATCATATGCACCCTCTCAACCCTGCCCTTAACTTTGGAGGCAAATTTCTAAAGCAATGACAACCAGCACTCCTATGCAAATCCAAACACTTAATTTTATCTTCTTACTTTGAGGTCCAGGATGAGTATTACTGCTGTGATTTAAGGAGAAACGCTGGGCTTAATGCTGTGTACGAGAGGAAAATAAAGTCAACAAGCCTGCAATAACTTCCCAAGCCGGAGAGACAGCATACTGTCTTCACTTTACTGCCAGTAACTACAAATAACATTTTGAGGGGGATATTATTAGTTAATTAATCTGCAATATTAAATGCTGTCCTCCCAAGGTTAAAAGAAAGGTAAATACTGCCAAGATATTTAATGACATCATCATGCATAACCATGAGATAAATATGAGGTCTGAAGATTAACTGAATGTCATTCTGTTTACATGATCATGTACTTGTAAAGAAAACTATTAAGATTAGAGAACAGAGAAAGTTATATAACAACTACCAATGTTTCAGTGTGTTTTGTCTACTCAAGCTCTTGTTCAGAAAGAGAAAGCTTTATTGCAAAAATGTCTCACTCTGACATACTTTGTACTTTTTCATGTGCATATAAATTACTGAATATTGAATAGTAATTACTGCAATGAAAAAGACACTCTCAGGCTCCACCTCCTCTTGACAGTGGGAAAATATAGATGGGTTTGTGTATTATTCTGGATGCCAGAAAACTTGCTTACAAAAATATTTCCTGTGCAGTAAGATATATTTAGCCTAATAAACCCAAAAAACTGTCACAGGCAACCACAAGTACACCTGTAGCCATTAAAACAGGGGTGGGGGTGGGGGGGAACAACAGAAACTGCAGACTCAAATTTATATTATTTCTTTGCAATTGTTATTTAGAAACATTATCTTTAAACTCTCTTACTCAAACAGAAATTAGCTGTCCCTCCCCCTCCCCCAAACCAACGCCCCCTTGCCCCCCTGCACCCCCAACATCCAGACACCTATGATGCACACAGGAGCACACATACGTGCAAAGAGAAAGCACTAACAATGAAGTCACAGCACTTCAGAAACACACCTTGTCGTCTTCCAGCCTTTGCAGATGAAGGCAGATCTTATTAGTTTTTCTGCGTCTTCAGATCAAGATGTAGATAAATCCCTCATCCATCACACTGGCTTTTTATTAAAAACGGGAGGGGAAAAACAGAAAAAAAAAATAAAAAAAAGGAGACGATTACCAGTAAATTTACAGCCTTAAAAATATCAGCTCTCCATTATCCCAAACCAGTGTTATGTCTTGATGTAAACCAAAGCACATGCTGAGTGAGGACGTGCGCACACAGCAGCTTATCATCTCTGTCATCTGCTTCTAATGACAGCTGACAAACTGGCCACGCTAATCCTTCCCTAACTGCTGATCAGAGAGATCCCCCTTTGACAATCCAGCATGGTGGAGTACTCGAAAATTCCTCCTGCTTCTGTTCTGTTGCTGCTCTAAAAAGCAGTTTCCTTTTCATTGAGATAATAGCCTTTTCTGCAGTCACGTGGCACCCGGGCTACATTAGCAGCGCTTGATGATAACAGAGCAACTCCCCTCCCTCCCTTCTGCTGATTTTAAGTGTACGACTCCTGGAGAAACCCAAACCTGGCACACTTGAAATCATTTTGCATCTTCCTCTATCTAAAAAGAAAATGTGCTGTTGATGGGGAAGAGGAATATATGGGCTTTCTCTACTTCTTGCAGCAAAACTAATTAGTGAATACATTTTTAGGCAGTGTCTTTGTTGGAGCACACACACTGGTCATAAACATGCCATATGAGACTAAACTGAATATTAAGCATGTTTAATACTGAGTATCTGGCATGCTAGAATTATTCTTTTCCCCCTAGAGTACTTTAATTTTTTGCCTGTAATTTTAGTTCTGCTGCAATAAACACTCTTCTCTCAGCAACAACCTTCTCTCAGTTCAACTCCTCCCAGCACCCAACTCTCCTGCAAACGCAAAAAGCACAAATAACAAATGACCCACACTACAAGCTCCAGCATCAGTACTTCTATATTTTTTTTATAAGTGACATCATTTATCTTGCTTTAACTCAGTACCATGACAAATATCTTAAGCATTTTTTAAATACATTGTCCAGTGGGGAAACCTACCTAAGCTTTTAGCTTCAGAGTTCCTTCCTGAATGCCAAGCCCCAGGCTGGTTTGCACCTCACCATTCAGAAGTTTTCCTGGTTGTAAAAGGCAAAGTACACATACAACCATAGTGCTCTGTCTTGCCTTCCCTGAAATAGTTCACAGACTGAAAGAACAAGCCTTTCCTCTTCTGCATTAGCACATCATTTCCCTATTACCTTGGCACACAGCATAAAGATACCAAATTTATTCCCCCAAGCTCTGTCCACCTCTGACAGCACTGGGCAGTGCACCTGGGCACAGACCAGCGCAGCCTTACCCAGACATTTAATTGCTAGGATTTGCAAACTATTTAAGAAAGCTGTGGACGAAGCACTGTAAAATTGTCAAGCCCACAGAATAACTTCTGCAGTTTTGTAGCTGCTCTTTTCCTGTATGATCAAGAAACAGAATTATCTCCTTTTGCTTTAGGGTAGATATTAGAAAAAAGGTTCTTCACCTCGAGGGTGGTGGGCACAGGCTCCCCAGGGGAGTGGTCACAGCATCAAGCCTGACAGAGTTCAAGAAGTGTTTGGACAATGCTCTCAGGCACCTGGTGTGACATTTAGGGATGGCGCAGTGCAGGGCCAGGAGGTGGACTTGATGATCCTTGTGGGTCCTTCCAACTCAGCATATTCTGTTATTCCTTCTATTTCCATCTTTTCCCATTATGCCACTTCATTCTCCTTAAAGACAACATTGATCATAAACTTATGGTCTCTCCAGAAACTGGAAAACAGTGTTAGAGACTGTGGTTGCACTTCCCGGAAAATAAAATGGAAATGGAGAAGAAATAGTGGCTATCCTGTACCTACCATCTTTGCAAATGCTGCCCCACCACCCTTTCTGTTTATCCCTCTCCCTAAGGACAGCTCTACTCGGGGAAGCAGCCCTGCCCAAGGCTCTGGGGAAACCTGCTCCGAAGCTATGATCAATGCTATGAGCTGAGGCCCAACCTTTCTGCAGCAGAGGAGCTGAAAATGAAATGGGAATGAGGCCCCTTCTGCAGCAGCATGAATCCTATTTTCTACTCTTCCCGCTTCCTATAGAGGAAATCTCTGAGAAAAATCCTCAGTCCAGGAAGAAATAATCTGGTTCCATAAGGAGACTATATTCAGCAGAAAAATACATTCATAGTAAATCGAGGTGGCTTATTTTTCCCAGTCCTTTCTCAGTATATCCTTCCATCTCAAAGCACTACACTGCACAAGGCAAGCAAAATTAACATTATTTGGAGCCACATACCACTTTTAGCTCAACAGAACAGGAACTGCTTTGCGATCTTAACTTTCTTTTATCTTATTTGCATTTTCCATACAAATTCCTTAGCTAAAGACGATGCATCAAGCATACTGGTTAAACTGGAAAATGATACAAATAGGACAAAAGCTGAAGATTATGGGGAGCATCTCTGATATTCAAGAAAACATATTAACAGACAGTCACCAGAGATGACTTGTGAGCTTTCACAAGAATGCACACACACAAAACACTTCATTTGTGAAGTACAAATCTAAGGAAAACATAAAAAATGGGAGCATCCCAGTCAGACACCATAGCTAGAACTATATTGCTAATATTTACAGGAATCATAAGATGAGAAATCTAAAGTCAGAACAATATGGTGAGCACAAACACAATAATCACAATATTAAGGAAAGAGTTATGTGTAAATAAAATGAGGTAGCAGAAAAGAGTCATTGTAGCAATAAAATAGGAGTTGAAGGCTGAAAAAGGAGTGAAAGTACATAGATGTTGTTAAAAAGATTGCTTAGTGAAGAACAGTACACAGAGAAAGCTAATGGAGAAGTGGGAACATCCCACTGCAGTGTACAGACTGATTTTAGACAAAAACGGGAAGAAGAAATGAATGAAAAAATATTCCTGACAGACAACACTGCTCTAAATGGGAACAACGGAACACGCAACAGCAAAGGAGGAAAGGCTCTTTGGCTTTATCAGGCAGTGAACACATGCTTCCAATGAAATGACAGAGTTGTTGCTACCTTTTAAATAGTTTCATAGGAATCATACACTTAATTTAGAGATGAGCAGGTGACCTTCAAAATTAATTCTGACATTAGAGATTTTTTCATGTTAGGATAAGACACAGAAGAAGAGGTTCACCTAAGTTTTCTCTAAGAAATATATTTCATCAATACTTCATTTTCTTTGCTCAGCCACAGGTGACTTTGAAGTAGACATGGGGAAGATGCACTTTCACTAAAACATTTACAATTTATGTTCTAGCATGATCAAATAATTGAAACTGATAAACAGAACACTGCTTTCATTGCATGCATTTCAGAGTTTTCTTAAGTTTATGTTTTCTTTTTCTTCCTTTATTTTTTCTTAAGAAAGAGTGAATCAGGCAGAGACAGGACATACCACAACAACCTGGTGTTCTTTGCCAGTCCTATACACCCACACCTGAGGCAAGGACTCGTAAAGCTATCTCAAAACATCTTTTCAGTCTTTTTAATTCCAAAATGTAACTTTTTGTCCTTTCTCTCACTCTGTACACCATGCCCAGGAGGATCCAATTCCACCCTCATAATCCCTTCAATCTTCTCAGTTTGGAGTAGCCAAAGGGGTATCCAAACTGACAGCTATAGCAACAGCCCTCATTTGCAAAATAGCGAGACATTTCAAACTGTGTTTGTAGGATTGCAAAGCTGACTCACTAGGCTTTATTCAAGGCTAGAGGCCACTGACTTTTAGGAAAGCTGACTGGGCAGCATTAAGTCTCACTCCTTGTGCAAAAGACTGGAAGGGCACCACACCAGCATAGAGAACAACCAGAATCTATTAGGACTGACTGCTAAGATGCAGAACAAGGATGTTACTGCTCAGATCAGGAACAAGGACAGTGCTGTTATTTACACATGTTACATTTCAATAAATGTAGAAGCAAACATACAGTTTTCAAATATTAGGGGTTTTTTTAAACTTCTCTATCTGAACACTAACAAAAACCATTGGGTTTTCAAGTCAAAACTGAAAACCTGTTGACTTACATGTCAATGACATTGACATTTTATCAGTTTAGGAACTCCTAATTCACCACTACTTGAAAACTAAGGTTCTTCCTTTTACCAGCTGAGGAAAAATAAATATGATACCGTAGATAAATCTAGTTTTTCTGACCTTTGCATATCTTCTCGAAGGGCACAGGAATTGTATGAAATATACTTCCACTGGAATTTGTAGCATCTGGAATTGCTCACAGTCAGTCTCTGTATTAGCAGTACATGCACCTACAGTGCTAAGAACCTTTTGATTTCTGTCCATATGAGGGCAACGAAAAGACACTCCCTCCTCTCTCAACCTCTTAGATATTACTGTTGACGTCTCTTTGCAGTATGAAATGTCCATGCTTCTTGAAAACAGCTCATCAGGGCTCTCATAACTTCATAAATATGCACCCAGCTATCCACTCAGAGCATTCCATGTGCAAGTTTCTGCAATATCTAACTGAAGAATTCAATACTGAGGTGTGTGCCATATATAGCAATTAAGTTCTGTATGGGCATGTCCACTGACAACTGTGTTCTTTTTTTTTTAAGACGAGTTTGATGACTACGGTTAATTGAAATTTTTGAGTAATGGTTTATGAGGATTTTTTTTTTTTTTTTTTTAATCTCTACTGCTTCACTCCTTTGCTTTTAATTAAGAAGGGACACAAGGGAAGAAAAAGGGGTTCTTTCAGTGCAATCTGGAAACAGTCAACTCCTGGCTCAGTTCGTTGCCCCCCTGCAGACTAAAAAAGGGTGCTCCCCCCTGCTCAGAGTCTCTGAAGCAGGGTGCTTGCCAGTGCTCTCTATGGGTTACACACAGAGAGGTGCTCTCTGCTGGAAAAGGGCCTCAACCCACAGAGAGAAAAGTTCAAGACCGTGAGTTGCTTCCATCCGTGCTGACGCTACACGAGAGGAACTCAGCAGAGGAAGTTGAGCAAGCAGAGAAAAGCAGAACCAGAATGGAAATACTACGGCATAGAATAAAATGTTGTATTAACACAATACGTTACATAAATGGAATAACATCAACCATACGTTTTTAACAGAATGTAGCTAAGTTACGAAGAGTCTGGGATTTTTAAAAAAGAAATTACTTTAAGCTGGACAGAATGTGCCTTCCAGTGAACATATTTTTAAAATCAGCTCAAACTCTTTATTTTACCTCATCTCAAAACAGAAGTACTTCTAAGGACTTTTAATAGTAAAAGGTTCCCAAAATCTGCAGACTGACTGCTGGCAAGATTCAATGGCTGAGATTTGAATTAGACAAAACTTTAAACTAGATAAAAGTCAGAAAAGAAAATGTTTATTATTAATAGCAAAACAAAACCATATTAATTAATCCAAGGATAAGGTAGGTTTTCTTTAATGTAGTCTTATCTATAAATAAAATATTTCTAAATGACATCATATGAATCAATCAAAGATAGAGGATTAAAGATGAAATAATTTGGCAAAATTTCAAGGTTTCTGATAACCACACAGGGCAGAACAGTGTAACACTCCACTGACCATAACAGCAACACTGTGTGAACTCAGCAAGATTTGATATATTGCCTGTGTGTCCCTTGAAACAGAAAGTTGCTGTGTTTAATGCAAGTGGTACCTCTATCTTTTAGTTCAGGATATGGCAAATTATTCTGCCATACCTGGTGATGAATACTCAGGTCTCTGCACCTAGATCTCTTTTCTAAGAGAAAACTAACATTTCCCAGGAAGTCACAAAAATCTCATGTCTCATCAATGTTCAGCAGTCTTCTAACTGCTAGTGGCTTGCAGACATTGCCTTGCATTTGAAAAGCTAGTTCCCATAAGAAGCAAGGAGGAAACACACAGAGACTGTATCCTGCAGATCCTGAAATTCTGGGCTTTCACATCCTTCCAAGAGACCTCAATGAAGAAAGGAGATGTTAGTTACAGCTAGTGTCAAATGGGAGAAACTGGAACACAGGGACAGGTGCTCTTTACAAATTTGAGAATACATAATAAGCTAATTTAACATTGCATCATCCACTCCCATCAAGTCTTACAAGCACCTGAAGCAGGACTTAGTGATGCTGAGTGGTGAACAGTAATGATGAACAGCAAACACTGAGGACTGACCTCTTGCCTTAACCACTCAGGATGTGGTACACAGTAAAGCAGGGTCACGCTCCAAATTTTGGTATTATTAAACATCCAAAATATCAGTGGATGAGATGAGGTACAGAAGACAAACTGCAGAAATTTAGGTTTTCTATTAATAGTTTTCAAGCAGTAATTTCTATCAGTAGTAGACAGAACCATGAAACTTAACAGAGCCCAAACACAAATACTCCTGAGAACTACAAGAGTTGACACTGTTTGATGAGAAAACCAAAGGCCAGAGACGGCAGCCTATCAAATAAAACAAAAAGTGAAAGGAAAAGTAGGAGCAGTTGATATTAATTTGACTTACAATAAAATGATTAAATACTCTGCTGTGAAATAAATATCAACTTCAGGAAAATTGGTCTGTGCTCTTTTTTATAATGAGGTAGATGTGACAAAATTGGCATTTAACTTTAGTATTGTGTAAATTCAGAAACTTCAAATCCCATCCGTGAGAATAAAAGAGAAAAAAAAACAACCTTTGTGATAATTCAACAGCAATGACTGAATGTAGGGTATTAGGGAATATTTAACATAATGACAGTTATGTTCAACAGAAACCAGACTTGCTCACTTATCAGACAAAAGTGCAGGTTTGCTATAAGTAGCAGTAATAAAAAATGACACCTCTAAAGCATGTAAGACAATGCTCATTTCATTTAAGTAAAGAAACAATACAAGTTAGGTATGCAGGCAAATATTTGCAGTAGAAACAAGACAATTCTTACAGAGACTTAATTCTGAGCAGAAATGCTACTCAAGCTCAACTAACCCCCAGTGTGGTTAGCTCCGAATATTTAAGTCTATGATAAGAGGAAACATGTCAGAACTTGGATCTACTGGTATCTCTTAAAACGTTCAACACACTGAATTCCAAAACAGAAATCTGTTTACAACGTTACTTTGTACTAGGTTTTCCCTAAAATCAACTGCAAAGTAGGTTCATATGTAAGACTGAAGGGAAAAACTCAGAAGCAGGATACCACTCGATCATTTTAATCTGAAACATTTAGAACATAGAGCAAATCCTGTCCCATCCTGAGGACTCCTACACACATTTATTTATGTCATATCGTACATCAATATGAAAAAGTCAAGCACAATCTTTGAAAATAAATGGCAGACACATTACAACTGCTATCAACTGCAAATAGCAGGCCTGGCATGTCTTCCCTCAGTGTAAAATTAGTGACCCGTACCATGTTTACACACTTTAAATTTTCCACAAAAGCAATCTCAAAAGTCTTACTTTAGCAAAAATATCAACAATATGGGCAGTGCATTTAAATTTCTTAAAGACTGCACTTGAGAATGTTGTACTAAAGCACAAGAAGATACAAGGTCAGTTAAAGGAGGAGAAAAGTCAAATTTGGAAGAATACATGGATATTTCATTGCTTTCCTTTTGGCAAAGAGATTCCCATCTTTATCTTTCAAACACATGGCTGTCATGACTCATCTTGAAAAAGCAGTACTTGACAGTTCACAGGACTATTTCTTAAAACCATTAGCAAATAACCTTTAATATGAGACTTATGAGTAATTTAGATTTTTACGAATTGCCTGTCCCAGGTTCTTAAGAACCTACATTTTCTAAGCTTCAAGGTAATAATGTAATAATACATAATATTGTTTAAGCCATTTGTCTTGAGTGAAGCAAATACCCTTTTGAGAAGAAATCAGCCAAGTTGAAATTAACCGTCCTTTCTGCTGTGCAATTTCTTCCCCAAAACTAAAGAGAAAATAGGCAGGGCATATAACATATCAAGACAAAAAGGGCTGAATGAAAACATTTTGCTGGCAGTTTTAACAGCAGTATGGCAAAGACAGAGATCATTTGAAATAATCTGAACATAAAGTCATATTTTGCCTTCAAAAGTCAGAAATTCAACCACAACCCAACAGACAGTCAAAGCAACTATGAGAGAACTGATGTGCCCCGCGTTTCCAACCTACACCTCCACCTGAGAAGCAGGATGCCCCAACAGGGCCACCTTAAACTCCAAGTGTATGGCCACCAGCAATGCCCAAAGGCAATCCAGCCTTACTTGCTGAGCAATATTTCAAGACCATCTTGTGACTTTGTTCTGTGATGAGCATTTGTATCAACTGATTTGCAGATGACACTGCAGTGCTAATTTTGAATGATAAAGCCATGTAGGGTCCTGGACATGGGAAGGCTGATTTTCTCTTTATTGCATATGTGACCAGAAGGTCAAGGGAGGTGATTCTCCCCTTCTGCTCTGCTCTCATGACACCCCACCTGGAGCGCTGCATCCAGCTCTGTGGCCTCCAGCATAGGAAGGATGTGGACCTGATGGAGTGAGTCCAGAGGAGGGCCACGAAGATGATCAGAGGGCTGGAACAAATCTCCTGTAAAGACAGACTAAAAGAGTTGGGGTTGTTCAGTCTAGAGAGGCCTCCAGGAAGCCTTACAGAACCTTCCAGTACCTAAAGGGGACTTACTGGAAACCTGAGGAGGGATTCTTTACAAGGGCATGTAGTGACAGGACAAGAAGGAATGGCTTTAACCTGAAAGAGTGTAAGTTCAGATTAGATATTGGGAAGAAATTCTTTATCATGAGAGTGGCAAGACGCTGGAACAGGCTGCTCAGAGAGGCTGTGGATGCCCCATTCCTGGAAGTGTCCACGGACCAGTTGGATGGGGCTTTGAGCAACCTGGTCTAGTGGAAGGTGTCCCTGTCCGTGCAGGGGAGTTGGAACAGGATGATCTGTAAGGTCACTGCCAACCAAAACTATTCTGTGATTCCATGATGCTATGGGAGTTGTGGGGTTTGGATACTACTGTTTTGGAATAGCTACACAGCCACTCTGATAACCACTCTCATTTTTGAAAATGCTTCTAACTTAAGCCAGCAGAGCCAATTTCAGGGACAATCACCTTACTCCCAGAAAAGAGCCTGACAGGAGTGGATACAATGTAATTTAAGCGAGCTGAGGCCATGAGTTAACACTAAAGGGAGCTTTGTTCTCAAACTGGTGTGATTCTCTTGATAAGCGTGTTTGACACTGCATTTGCTTGCTGACGTTACTGTTCAAATAAAGTTAAGGTGTTAGGGGCCTGCTGAAGGATTTTTTTTTTCCTTGAAAGACTTTTGGAAAAAAAAATCCCAAATTTTCCACTTTTTAAATTTTACATGGGAGGGGGTGCAACATACAGTGATGACCATCCAGAAACGTAAGCTCTTCCAGATCAAGAGGAAAAGATATTTACAGCAAAATAAACTTTAAAAACAATGTCAAGAAACCAATAAAGAAAGGCAAATCTATGTCCCTATCAGCCAAGAGAGATGCAATTTCTTGAATTACCTGCTGCCTGGAGACTTTGGATTTAATGCAATTCTGAATACACTGGCTGTACAATACTACATAAATGCATATACAGTTGGCACTGAGGGACACATGTGAGAACACTTTTTGAGAGGAGTAACAGTGGAGAGCCCCCAGTGGAAGCAATGAATGATGTGTTGAGAATTAAGTAAAAGGGCCAATTAAAATACTTCAACTTTAGAAAACCAGGTAATACGAGACTACAGCTCCTGTCTGCAGTGCTGTTCTTCTCTACTAAAGTGTGGTTTTAAAAAAAATCCTGTGGTCTCAGTATTATTTTATGACTTTAAATATTTCATAATACAAGGGGAAAAAACAGCAAAGGAAGTATTGAGCTGGGTATCCCCTGCGTAACATTGACACTAACATTTGTATTTGCAATGGAGATTACTGAGAAGGATAAGGAGAAAGAAGGGACAAAGTATCCATTTAGGGTTTAGGTTCTTAGGAAGCTTCCATGACACAGTATCCCTGCAACCTCTAATACATCGTATTCACTTAATATCTGTGCTTTATGTAAATTTATATAAATTACTTTTATAAATATATAGCCTGCAGTACCTCAGCATTTTTAAGAGTCAGAGTGGTGGGTAGATAAGAAAAATCAGACTAGCCAAGACCTCAGATTCTACAGCTGTGAGGAGGGCTAGATGAAAGTATCAGATAAATACAAAGAACATGCAAAACCATGCCTAAAGTGTAATGGAAGAGAACCAGTATGGAAGGCAACATAAAGGGAAATACTTCCAAGCAGATGGCTCCTCTTAACCAAACACTTTACTACGGTCTAAAAGTAAAGTCTTCTAAACAAAATGTATTGATATGTAGAAGCAATTTTTCTTTGAACAATTTTCTGAAAAAGCTCCTACTTGGGAACAGCACTGCTTCCCTTCACCATCACAATCTGATTTCTAGTAACATTTCCCCAGTCCTTCCAACTGGACATGACTTCAGCTGTAAAACTGCCCTTTATCCAAAAGTGATGAGAACCAAACCTCTCCAGGAGTCTGCTATCCTCAAGAGGAGTTTTAAAACCTGTGCAAGAACCCTCTTGCTTCTACTGTCAGCACTAGAAAGTCTGTGCCTGTCCCAAATAGTTAAAAGCTCTTTTGGATTTGACCTAATATTTGGACTTGAATTAAAGGCCAAGCACTTGAGATTTATGCTAATGCCACAGATCTCATTCCTAGGTAATTTAAGTGTGCTCCACTGAAGACCATTCCTTACACTCTTTCAGAGGCCAAAACTGTTACAGAGAAACCAAATTATTAAAGTAGCATATGTCAGCAAGAACATGCACAGCAGTTCTGCAAAACCTGCGCTAGCTGCCTACTGATTTCCAAGTACAGTTGAGAATGATCACGTTGAAGTGTAAAGGCCTGTTCTTGCAACAAGCCTGTTCTTGCTTTCTGTATGCTTTCTATCTCTACCTATACATATATTCAAGATAAGCTATGTATACAACATACAACACATACCTAAATTAATAAAATAAATAATGTAAACACTAAGAAGACAACTCTTTTCATGACAATTAGGTCCTAAAACAAATCCTAGGAAACATACTAAAAGTAAAAGCAGTTTCTTTTAAAGCACGCTGCTGGCATGTCAATTAGAAAACAAATCGCTACAAGCACTAGCAATCACTTGGAAGTCAAGTAATCTCTTGTACCTTGTAAACCCTAAACCCTGTAGTAACTTTACTACAATTTTGATGCCATGAAATTCTAATTTGCTTACTTCAAAGCCCAATCTTTGCCTCACCCCTGACTATTCTTTCTAGTCTTCTTACATTCATTCTTTATTTTAAAAATGTTTATTATTTTGAAAACTACATTTGCACCTCTCAGAGGAAGCTGGGTATTAACATGGAAACCAATTCCTTGGAGAAACCAAAGTTTCAATATTATCACACACTCATACACATAAAATTATATTAGATTTCATACAGTGAATACTTCTTTTTTAGGTAGAGCTCTGAAGTTATGACTTTTAGTCTCAGGGGAAAAAGGAACAGAGAAGATATCTATAACCTTACAGTCTGTGTAACGCATGCTGTGCATGTCATGTAGCAATAAATAATTCATATTTTGACCTTATGGGATACCTTTTACTCATTGATTTCAAAGAGCTTTTGCAAAGGTGGATATATGTTTTATTATCGGAAGTTTATACATCTCAGGATGAACAGAGACATAAAATTACCTATTCAAGGTCATTTAGTAAGGCAGGTGTATTTAAGTGGGTAGTATCAGGCATTCTGCCTTTTTGGTTCAGGTTGCAACTTACAGTGACACTATGAGAACAGTCAGATACTGCCTTAAACTTCAATTAAACCTGCGAGAAAGCATGATGGATGCTATCTCTGTAAAAATACAGAAAATCTAAACATACTCCTGAGTGAGAAAGGAGAAAAAAATACTAACTCTAGGTATGTGGTAGCAGGACAGCACAGGAATTCTCCAGAATAATCTTATGCAAGCATTCTGGAAAGGGCACTGGATTCACAGGCAGAGCTGTCAGGATCTGCTAAAGAGGGATGAAAACAAAGCTGTCTTCTTCCACAATGAGATTTTCTGGGAGACTGTATCAGAATGAACCTGAAGACAGTAGAAGCAGTTCTACTATATTACTATAAAAATTGTATAGAGAAGTGAACGGTAGAAAATAATACCTTTTAGAAAGACTGATTTGATTTCCAGCAACTTTCCCAGGAGATACACTACCAGGACTTAAGGTATGTAAACCAGAACTAACCACATTAACTATTCTAGGAAATACCCTTTTTTCTTTACATTTCCTAAGAAAATGGCGTTTCCCCTGATGTTAAATAATTAACTTTAACTTCTGAAAAATATTTTTATTAAAAAAATATGCAAAAAGCTTTGTACCGAAAACAACGCCAAACTGATGCATAAATATGAGAACATTTGTGAGAACGTAGCACTGGGAAGACAGTTTGTTAGTTAACACCACAGCAATAATGCTTTGGATTAAATACTTAAGTCTTGCAATTCTCTGAACTGCCTTACCTAACATTAAGTACAGGGCTCCATTCAAGGCCTTAACTGTAAAGATTATGTGCAAATGCTTTCTTGAAGTAAGCTCGGAATGTTTTTTACTTTTCATGATGGAGTCCTTATGTTGTCTCAGACTGCTGAGAACTTTGAAGCATATAACATGCAGAAATTATCTGTTCAGCTGCCCTCTGAAGTGCAGCAGTCGTAGGACCCAAGGTCCTTACATGTTAGCCAAGAAAGATAACAAAGAAACAAGCCTTGGGTTGTTTCTTTGTTTTGCTTGTGTTTGTTTCTTTTTCCCCAAAGAAAGAAGGTACTATAATCTGCCACAGAGGGAGCTTACTCTGTTCTAAGAACATGATGTTAAAACAAACCAAAGATTTATATTTTACAGGGGGAAAAAATTATCACCACTGTTACCACCACTGGCTTATAACAATTGGTAGCAAAACACTATTTCATAAAGGGTCAGCACTTCAAAGCTTTTTGAAATGTTTCCTTTACAGAAAATTAGGTTTAAAAAAGAAAACAGAAATCACAAAAAACACACACTCCTTATTCTGTAGGTACTAAAATGAGGTAAACCCAAAACCTAGTTACTGGCAAATCAAACTCTCATTGTGGGGAGAAGAAAACCCATCCTCACTTGCCTATGCAATCAGAATGAAATGGAGTTTAAAGACATACAGCATGGACTAAGAAAAGACAGATTTGCCAGAATTTTCCTGGGATTAATTAAAGGGGAATCATTTTAAATCCTTCTCTTCTTCCCAAGCCTCTCCAAGCTGAATTTACTCCATTTAGGTAACAAATGCAAAGTAGGCAGGAAGGCACGTGCTCTTTTCCAATCAGAAAAGCAATCTGGTTTAGAGAAGAGAATTTTTTAAGCTTTCAAAACACAAAACCATTCGGAAGACCAAACAAAATACATTCCTCAATTCCTCTGTGCACATGGAGTCCTTCAGACAGACAACAAAGTGTGCCCCTCATGAATAATTTCCTGCACAAGATTTACGAGAAACCCTCAAAAGTCTTGATGTTCATGCCCAACTGCAAAAATATTTGATGTGATGGAGAGATAAGTAATGATTCTCTGATTCCCTTACCCTACTGTAAACAGGAGTATCAGCATTGAGGACTGGGATAAACACAAGCCTCCATGCAAAAGGTGAGGGACAATTACCACACACTGCACGTGTTTCATCACAGTTCACCCTATACCTTCTCCGTATTTAAGCTCCTTACCTTTTTTTCACTGCTACTTTCACCACCTGTGCTTAAGCAGAAACTATTATAAGCTTATTAGCTGTAAATGGTCACGTCTACAAACATGGGAAGGGTTGGTGCTTGGTGCCAATCAGCTTTCACTAATCTGCACCCTACCAGTGATCCCACTGCTCCTCAGGATTGACTGTCAGGAGGTCAACGTCGTCCCCTGAGCCAACAGGGGCGCAAATGTCATGTTCCTGTCTCCCTCTCTTGTGCTGAAGGCATGTATCGACCTAACGCCCATGTCTCATGGAAAATGAACGCGTCTAGTTACTTTGATTTTGAAGGTATGTGTTATGTCACAGACACTGCGCAGAGCCAGTGATCTTCACAGCTTAGGTGAGGAGAAGAGAAAATCTCTCTCAGGAGATCACAAACCTCAAGAATGGAGATGTGCAGAGTTCCTCACTCATTTACAAATGAAGAGAATCAAATTCAACACTTTCTTGTAACAAATATTTCACCTTGATTTTGATGCTTTTTGTGGGAGAAAAAATCTAAATCTGAACCTTGTCTACACTTCCACTAGCAACTTATATGTATCAAGAGAAAAATGTTCTTTTAGCTAGATCTGTATGGGCAAATTACTGCTTTTATCCTCCAATTACACAGCCAGCACTTAGCTTGGTGAGCAGCATGAAAATAGCGGCGTTATACTACATACTATAACTATATTCTATGTATTACTTTATTTGTAATGATTATACAATGCTTTAGTGACAACTTAAAAACTTCTCAATATCCAAAATACTCTTGTGACCATAGGTCACTTGCAGAAACCTAAATATTATTGGTACGGCTGTGATGATGCCCTCCTGCCACACTAATTTCAAGCCCGGGTTAAACCAGGTAAGTACTGACACAGGTGAGCAATACCTCAAAACAGGACAACAAGGGAAGATTCCACCAGGTTTGGAAAGCTGCCTTCTGGAGGCAGTAAAAGCCCACCACTTTACTTGAATCTGTATGCAAGGTGCAGTCTAAGAAATGACAGCTTTTGTCAGTTACTCTTTCAGAGCACACACAAAGGAAAACTAAATTAGGTATTTAGATAACACTAAAAGGAAACTAAGCTTACCCTTATTGCACAAAGGCATTTCACCTACTTACCAAAGGGTAGATAAGAACTTTTTGTGCCACTCATAATGGAAACCTTCGTACTCAGCTTTGAGCAATACTAGAAGAGTCATTTTAACTATTTTATTTCCAGCAATGATTAGGAAATATGAGCCTCTGTCTTACACTGTGGCAAGAAATAACTATCAGAATTAAAAGAATATGCAGGCATTATAAAGCACAGGTCACTGTTACAGATTTAATATACCCCCCAGTTTGGTTGATGTGTTGATATGTTTTACATTTTAAAGCAGCACACAGGGTATTCATCAGGTAACTATAATTGTTGAGGATATTTCAGGTACTGGAATACAAAACTAGTTATTTACATAATAGCTGTGAAAATTGCACATCCTTCAATTAGATTTCTATTTTAACCAGTGAAACTGTGGGAATAATCCTGTAATATTTCAATAATGTTTCAATAATAACATTTCAGTAATAATGCTTCAATGCCTTCTTATACTTCAAAAAGAACAAGAATATAACTAGACAAAACTCAGAATATTCTGGTTCTGAAAATCACTTCCTTTCCCAAGTATGAAACCCACCTCTTTAATTCATTTCCCTTTCTCCTTCACATATTGAGAATAATCTTTTTCTATAGAGTTGCTTTTGGTTTTTGCATTTCACAAGTACAACAAATTCAGAATATCTCTATGAAGTTGGTACTTATGAGGCAAAAAGCTGACAATAACTGCCCCTATTTTCAGATGGTCATGCAAAGAAGCCTCAATTCATTAAAGTCATGAACACAGCAGACAACCACCTCACACTGAAAAATTATGCTACTACCTTTAGATTAAGGTTACTCAATTACATTTTAATGAGGTCTGTGGGGTAACCCTGCCAACCCACTATCTCTGGCAGAGGCCACTGTAATGTCCCCAGCCCAGCCTCCGCAGGGAGCACAGGGCAGCACTGTGGCCATGAGCCCCCTCTGAAGAGCTGGGTTTACATTACAGGTCCAGGCAAATTTTGAGTGCAACTCAAACCTGGCGATCTGAAATCTGCTCATCTGTAAAAGAGGTGAATGCACCATTGGGTTTTTTAACTGGCTTAAAGTTTGTTTTGGTGGTGGGTTTTTTGTGTGTGATGGGGGTTATAAAACTGTAGAAGGAATTAATCTATGACAGAGTGTGCTGCTTGACATTTGAGGAGAGTAGTTTCCATTTCACTGTAGTTTAACAACCAGAAAAGTTTCGAAATCTTGTGTGACCAGATCAAACTCCTGTAGTAGCAGTCACTGAGCCGTTTAAGTGACTTAAAGCTTGCAGCAGCAGCTCTTTGCTGCAGGTACAGGCATGGCTAAAATGAACACGATTCATCTCCAAAAAGAAATGGAATTACACCCAGCAGTCTATGTACAGTGCAAGCTTCAGCATGATTTAAAAGAAAAAAAAAAAAAACAATGAACCAAACCAATCACACTTTATCAGTATTTGAAAATTCTCCCTTCCTCCAAAGAGCATTTTCCAGTATCTTATTTAGCTTACTACCATATGCTTGCAATTTCTACTCTCCATAGAAGTCATTCTAAAAAACCAAAGGAAAATTTTCGTGAACCACAAATATAATAAAATAACCCCCTTCATGAAATGGTCTAAAAAGCTTGGATTGCTTCTGCTCCACCTCCCCACATCTGGCACTCGCATCAGATTACAGGCCAGAAGGCAGCACAGAGAGACAGAAAGGGAGATAGTGGCTGGATCACAACTAGAAGGAAGCATGCCTTCTACAACTCACTCTTTTCCCAAATGCCGATACGGCAAAGCACGATAAAAAACAATTGTGGGAGAAGCCTGCACATGTACATACACAAGACACACAAACATCTGAGAGGCGGTGAATTACACAAAATATGCACAGATGACTTCAGAACTATCACTCTGTGCCAAAACTGCAACTGGGCTTCTGATTTTGTAACTGACAAAATTTACAGGAAATGGGCAATCACTGGTTTCTAATTCACAACACTTTCACTTCTTCTAATTTGCCACGTATTTCATAGGCATAACAAAACCAAAAGCCACTGAATTATCTAAATGGCACAATATTGTCAAATAATAGATTGGTCTTTTTGAAGTTTAAATTTTGCAAACTTAAAACTCAACCAGGAAGATGCACAAATCTACACAAGGATCCAAGGAGCTGGTTGGAAGTGTTTCCCAGACCTCTCTCTGGAACCACATTCTCCTCATCCCTTCAAGCCCACATCAGCAGCACAACAGCATAAAAACTTTCACTGAGTCTTTCAAGCTTAGCAATAAATCTACTGCAGTCTGAATTATCGAAATTATTCAGACTGTTCAAATGATTTTTTTGTTCCAAATGGACTTGGCACGCTGGTCAGGAACTCGTCGAGTCAAACAAAAGTGCAACAAAAGTGGAATTCTTCTTGCTAAGCTAATTGATGGCCCTACAAAAACAAAACGCAACTGCATATTCAAAACTTTCAAAGACGCACTGTATTAGAGTTGCAGAGCGCCTTCCCCTCAGTGCCTGCTGTAATATGATCGTAATTGCTGTGAAAGGGCGAGAGACCGACTATACGTTAAATCCTGCCATCTGTAGGTGCTTTACACAGTTCCATTTGCTGCTGCCAGGTCAAAAGTTTACTCTGTTTTCGCTTGTTCATAACCAATCACACAAGTCTCTGCTATGCGTAATCTTTGACCTACTCTCAAAGCAATTTTTGTATTATATAGTCATATGATTACACTGAAAAAACCCACACATTTTATTAAGAATACACTTCTTGTTGGTTAGCTTTATAATTATTATTATTTCCATATTCAGTAAGCGTACTGTACCGACCTTGTTATTCCCAGTTAACTCCCTTGGAGCACAATCATAGAGCCATGAATTCTCCAGCATTTCTGGCTAGTTGCAATCCAGAACCACATGCAAAACAGAGCTGGAAAGCATTCACAGTATCTGTCGTTTTAAAAGTAAGGGGAAAGAACTGCTCGATTTGCACTAATACGGAGGGAAGACATTCTGTAAACATTTAAGTTAATGTTCACAGTGAAAATGAAAAACGTTTCTGAAAATTAGGATTGTCATAAGAATATCCCATATATTTACCTTAAAAATTAAACATGCAAAAATATACTGTATGGAAATATTTATGCTACTGATACTATTATTATTATTAAATATCAAGGGAACAAGTAGTTCCATGAACAAAAGAATTAATTAAGCCTCATCTCCCACAGGTTTACACCTCCTGGTTGGTTGACTTTGGTGTCTAGAAAGGCGAAAGCTTTGAAGGAAGCTTTTCCCACAGCTGGGACATTTGTTTAAAGCCTCTGTTTTCCCATCACTAGGATTCCCAGACAACTAATAAGATTATTTCATGCTGCAACCTTTCTCTCTGTCAGGGCACCTTTTGGTGGTTCCACCTATACTCAGCTACTCATTTTCACAAAACTTGTGGGATCTGAATTTCGAGATCTCCACTGTGCCAAAAAACGTGATCAAAATCAGCAATAGGTTCAAAAGACAATGAGGGGAGTTGAAAGGATGTGGGTACATCTACACATGTGCACGGTGTGACCTCATAAGCCTTGTTTCTATAGGAAAAGAGGCTAAAAATAAAGGAGAATATTTGACCCTCTTACTATTCCACAGAAAGCTAACTTAGAAGGACCCAACTAAACAGCTGGCTATACTAACAGATCACCTAAAAGCAATACCGCAATATTTAAATCCATCTTGTACATTTTGCTAGACAGTTTTTAAGGAAAAACAGACACACAGGCCCCATTTAACTTGTAATAGGAGATATAAAGGGATACTTTTCCACAGGTATGTATTTTACTGTAATCTATGAATTGTGATGTTTTTAATTATTTTTAATCTAGCATTTATACAAGTGTGTTCAGTCTTCAAGAATATAAACACAAGTCAGCACTTGCATGAATAGTTACATTGCTCCATTTCACATTTGACTCTTAGTTGCTAAACCCTTCGTAAATGTAACAAGAGAACATAAACCAGCCCTTGCCACTGCGATCAGTGAAGTAATATAAACCAGAGAATAATCAATCAAATAACAGCATTAAGCCACTTCCAAGCAGGTAATAAAATATGTTCACATACAAAATTCTAATAGTTATGAACTCAAATCATTTACTAAGAGGCAGAATAAAAATTACCCCAAATAAATAAATTAAGATGTAGATTTTAAGGCAACACCAGTCTGCCATCTCATCTCTTTGGTACAGCAAAGACTACAGGACTTAGCAGCTCTTATAGCAAAGATCAAGACCTTAGATGTGCAAGCACATCTCTTTAGAATGCTATACATGAAGTCTTATATTACTTCCATAAACTGATCAGTTTAAGTCAATGAGATGTTTGGAAAACAGAAAAAGCTACTGATAACATTTCATTTCTCATAGAGAAATAAATAAAAACCAAAGTAAAACAGAAGTCAAAATTTTAAAGGAATGAAAGTTTGTCTAACTGGGAAACATATTGGCATATGCCAGACATTAGCTATTAGGTATTAGACAAAATTCTATACAACAAGATGTTTATTATACATATTCTATACACAAATATAAAAAAATAAATAAACTGTGTGCCCATATACACACAGCATTCAGGCATCTGTTAATAGGACTGATATATCACCTATGATCCAGGCCAGGAAAAAGTGAATAGTCTTTTGCCCAGGGGAAAGCAAGATGGATGCTGTTACAGGAAACCTATTCCACTCAGCTTATCAGCAGCAAAATGAACAGTGGAAAAAGCCCAGTCTAAAAGAAGAAACAAAGAAAAGGCAAGAGAACTGACTCTTAAGAACACAAAGGGGAAGACTGAAGGTACCCAAAGGTATCTACAACATGTCTCAACACAGGGAAATTTTTCACCTTGACAGAAAAGTCTGATCTAGAGCAGAGCTCAAACAAGTGGAGCAACAACTCATCAGGAGATAAAAAGACTGAAGAAGTGAAGTTGAGAATTCAGGAAACTTGACTCAAACCCCAATGCGATCCAGTAGCACGGAAGTGCTATAAAGCCACTCAGTGTTTTATGTAAGTCTGTGCATCTCTTCTAATTTTCCTACAATGCAAAAAGTTATTTTAGGAAGTTTGCAGATGAGCATGAATTTCTATTACTCTTTATATTGCTGGGGCAATTTGGAGAGTTCAACACCAATCTTGGTAATGTAGTTAGTTCATTCATGTGGGCCCCATTCCTGATAAGAAGAAACAATCTGTCCCCAGCAAAGAGATCTTTCTTGCCAGAGCCAGAAAGGAACCTGACGAGGCTCAGGGGAATTTACAAGTACCAGGATTTTATGTAGGTCCACGGAGCAATGACATGAGGAATCTGTGATGCAGAATTTTTTCTTTCAGTTTTATTTAAGAACAGCAATTCTGCTATACAATTAGAGACCAGGCCAATGGCACTAATTCCTTACAACAATGCATATATTTCCGTTTGACTGTATTGGAATTAAGCGATCCAGATTATTTGTACAAATACACATACACAAAGGTAAAATGTTTCTTCTACCATCAGCTGAGTGAATTATAGTAAATTGAGACCTTAAAGATACCACCCAATGATTTTTCTACTTTTTCATTTTCACCTGAACCATTTTCATCAGTACCAGAGCCTAATGATTTCCTAGGATCTCCTGTCCTTAAAACAATAAATCTGAAAAAATACAAAAGTTAAAAAAATTATAAATCATATAAAAATCTAAATCTTAATTTAGTATTTAACCTTATGATGATAAAAACACACAACCAAGTGTGGAGACAATTGTTAGAAGCACCTGCTTTGGATGATCTGTACAGATTAAAAAGGTATTCAGTGCTCTCATGTAATGGATATGCATATTACCTCAGAATAATAAAAATTTTATAGACTGCCACTGCATGACAATGAAGAGTACACATACAATTTAATACATTTTATTAATATTATTATTGTTTTATATATACAGAGCTTTCCACCTTCCCATATTCTTTTCAGGTTTAATAGTTACAGTCTCAAATTAAACTTGCAGTTCTCCTAAAAAACAATATAAAACCATAATATCAAAATCCACTCAAAAATTAGTATTTGACTTCTCAAATGGCAATTAGAAGTTTGAATCTGAATTACTTCATATGCAAATAAGGTGCTTTTTATACAGCATAGGAGCTTGTAATTGATAAGGGCATTTTTAATGAAGTGTTTTAAAGGATGTGGTTTTCTATTAAAAGAGGTCACTTATTACAAGGAGTTGGCAATTCTGTTTCAGTGGTTGGATACAGAACCTCCCACCGGCTAATTCTCACAGACTTCACTTCCTCATCCTTGGGGTAGTCACCAACCTGGCCAGCCTGCACATGCCACAAGTAGCCATCCTAGAAATACTATCAAGATGTTATCATGGAAATAAAGCCGGACCACAGGAGAAGGGAGACTCCTCCAGTGCCTCTGAGCCAGCCCTCTAAACTGGATCGTGGCAAGCCTCCAATGCAGTCCAGTTGCTGGGCAGCATTTGCTGCAGCAAGGCTGCTCTCCATCTCCTTTGGTAAAAAGCAGAGCAGATGGAAATTTCCTGTAGGCTGGTCTTGGCCCAGAGACCACTGTTTGGACGATACCCCTCCACGAATAAGAGCAATCCATTCATTGCGACAAACTGACTGGCCCTACTGTCCTCTTTTACAACACAGCTCGGTCCAGTCCCTTCAGTCAGTGATAAAACACAGCACAGTGTGAGCACATTTCATCGCCTGTGCCTGGGTAGGAACTAAGCCATGAAGGAAAACATGGCCATGTCACGCTGAGCAAAGAAACACATGAGTAACTCTGGCAAGCACCTAAGATAAGGCTTTTCTGAATGACTGAAGGTAATGTTATATTGATGTTATGATAAATTATTACCTACAGACACAGAGTAAGCAGGCACAGCAGCAGAAGCTGTGCAACCATCCTCTTCAGAGTGGCAGCTGTATGTTCTTCTCTTAACAACATTGGAAGATAAGAATAGAAATCCTTTATACAATTAAAAATGTTATAAACCTGTTGTGTCCTGAAAGTTTCCAAATTTTACTTAGAATGAAAGAAACACTTAAATATATGTAACAACCATGGATTTTTTACAAAATTCAAAGGATTTCTCACTTTCTTTGGTCTTCCGTTGTCTGTCCTGCAACATCATAGCTAAAAGACTAGGGAGCTCAAAGCAGAACTCTGTCCTGATTTCTGGTCTCTTTAGAATCACTGGTGTACATATCTTGTTTGTTACACAGAGGCTGTTAAGACGGCTTTTCAAAACTCCATTCAAACATGAGTCAAGGTTCTGGTCATTGACGTAGCTTTTCTGGTTGTTCCAGTGACAACAAAATGGGTTGGCCAGCTTTTCCTGAAGAAATGAAAACCTTGGGAAAGGATGAAATAGTCCTTTTAAGGTAAAAAGAAAAAAATGTGGTCACTATGAATTATTGATATTCTACTATTCATCTGATAGTTGAAGAAGAAAGCTAGGAAAGGCAAGGGAAATGGTCTATATTATGTTTAGGACAGAGGAATCTTTGTTCAGCTCTGCCTAAAGGTTTCTCACAGGGCTTTGCAAAATGCAGTGCTACCTATCACATGAAGAAAAGAAAGGTATACTCTCAATCCCCGTATGCAGCCAGTGTTACAGCTTCATTTTCTGCAGTGCCTCCATGCAGAAAACCTCCTGGGTGAGCAAACTTTCCCCGGAAAGGCTCCTCAGTGGCCTTTTCCAGCAAGCAGAGTACATGGGGAATATCCAGTAGGTATTTGCTGCTCAAGCGCATGATATCAGCAGAGAAAGAGAGTGTGACTAGCCTTGTCTGGATGAAAAGTTAGCGCTCTCCTCAAAGAGTCCTCAAGCAGCCTAAAGCATATTTAAACCAACCTGAGAGTGTACAGGAACAGGAGAGGAACTCTTTCTTATCCTTTTGTACTCATGCTTTTCTGTCGTGCTAAGTGTATGAGTAGAGTCAAAGGCAGGACGGGTGAATTAACTCAGAAAAAAGCTGTCCAAAAAAGCTGAGCAATCAGTCCTCAAAAAATTAATGATAAAAGACTTTGAATAAAGCCAATTTGTAATGGAATGTAAGAAGGGAAGTCCCTAAAGAGAAAAACTGTCTACCAGCTCTGCAGCAGGTTTTGCTGCCCCATGCAGTTTACCATGGCAAGATGCCAACTTGGCAAGACTCGCTCTTCTCCAAGGAGCCTGGCAGTGCGCCAGCCACACTCACAGGTCCCATTGCTGCTGCCAAGCTCAAGGGGCAACTGAAGACCCTCTTCTGTGAATCTGCAGATCTGGTTATGACTGGGGATGTTTGTGTTTCAAAATGTTCTTAACCAAGTCAAGTTCCCTCTGTGTTTATACAGTGACTGAACAGGCGAAACAGAATACTTAACCCAGCTAGAGAAATGAGCCACAGATTGTTAATTATATGGCTATTTGCACTTTGACTGGAAGAGGAAGTAAGCTGGTTATAACTACTTTGGGCTTTACTCCTGTAACTGCATTGAAACCACATTTATGACAGCTGAAACTATGCAATTTTATATAAATGTAGGCGCTTCCTGTTTTCGAAACAAGTCGTGGTCTGCTTGCCCTTACCTCACAGTAACATCACTGAAACCAGAATGTATTAAATGTGCTCAGCTTTACTGTCTTTATGATCTTATTTTGTTAATTATTTTTAAATGTGTAGATAAAATCTATATTTTGGACTACTGCTGACAAGCATATCTATTCCTAGGACCTAGCTATGCTCTTTAGGCATTAGGAAACACATGTTTTTCATGTGTGAGACTGAAATGCCCAGCTATTACCAGTGCGTGCTCAGTCCCTGGTGACGTGGTCATGGTCACTCTCAGATGAGGAGGCAGGTGCATCAGACTCCCCCGGCAGGCAGGTTGCACTCTGAACTACACATGCAGGCACACCTAACTTTTTCCATTCAATATGCAGTATTTCAAGTAATTTGCAATAGCAGCTTTATTATTTTGCACAGTGTAGTGTGCATTCTTCATTGCAGCAAGTATATGTTTCATTTTATTGACAGTGAGTATGGGGAGTAACCACGGCCTTACAGGCACAAATTGAAGAAAATCACAAGTTGAGTAGAAGATAATTTTGAAAATATTATTTAACAACCCTAATAGGCAGGAGCATGTTTCCTGTCCTTTTCTATCATTTTTCTTATTTATGTTAATTGGAACTCACAAACCAAACTTCTGCAATGAGTACAATTACGTAAATCAGCAATCTTGCTTTTCCAGTACAGCCATTTTCTTACGAGATTACAGAAGGAAGACTGATCCTACTGTTCAACAGGAAAGAAAATGGATATCCAGTCATTCCTGATGATAAAATGTGATAATTATTACCAAAAAACCCACACACACCCCATTTAATTTACAGTGTATTCCTCCAGATTTAGTTCAGGACATACTGCTTGAGAGTCAGGTATCCCGATAAATCCAAGATATTTACAGTCAAGATAGCCAAAATCCTTAACAGAGAGAAGGGGCAGCATTTCTACCCCGTTTGTTTTGCTCTCCAAGACCACAATCTCTTATTTCAGACCATTAGATTCCAACCTTTTGCTTTAAGAACTCACCAGCTTCACAGTGCTAACAGAGCGAACAATTACAGACCTCTTAGTCTCACACTGTAAGAAGACTAAATAAAAATTCAGTTTAAGAGTCCTTGTGCAAAAACCTTCAACCAGAAGAAACACTAAAGCTAAAATTTCAAATTCAATTACACCTGAGTGATTGATTGATTTCTCTCTACTTAACTTTAAAAGTAAACACAGCATACTGTCAAGCTCAGGCATTTCTTAAAAACACTTCCCTTGGTTGCCTTCTCAACCAAGGCATGGTTTTGAAAGCAATTTACAAGTTCAAGAGGCTGGCCCTGCCATTCCTCTCTTCCAGGCCATCTTCAGCAGAGACATTTGTCCAAATCTGCAGTTAGAAAGTTCAAAGAGGTCAAGAACCAGCCAAGTGATTCAACTGAAAATGCAGCGAGCTGACCTCTGGTTTGGTTCCCCGAGCCAGCTCAGCCCAGAGCTGCAGCTGCAGCGGCACTGGCACAAGCGAGAGGGGGTGACACCTCAGCACAGAGGGTGCAAGCCACACTTCTGGAAGCTGCCAGACCAGCACTAGCTTTCATGACGCCACATTTGTGGCATCTCCACAAAAACTGGCCCCATGTTCAGCCCCTAACCTCCAAACAAGAGAGAACACATAAAAATCCAACTCATGATGTCCATCTAGAGCTGCCCAGAGATGAAAGAGATTCACTGAGCTACAAAGTCTCCACTCATCTTCTGACTTTTTTTTGACTGAAGCCTACTGTTTCTACATAGAAGCGCTCAAGTCCAGATCTTTGCAAACTTATTTCCCAAAGTAATGTGAGCATTTATAATAAGGAAAAGAAAAAAAGGACTTAATGAAGGCAACCCAGATTAGCTAAATGACACATCATAGTGGAACAATTCTGCTGTTAAAGACCATGCAGATGTTATGATGGAGGCAAAGAAAGCCTTTCTTTAGCTACAGCACAGCTGCTGCATACAACTTCAAAAAGACTTGGCACAGTATTTCAGCCACAAAACTTTCCCCTCACTTCATTTCATGAACGTCATCTGCAGCTTCAGTGAGACTGCACCAAGGACAAAACCAACACATGGGGAGTTCACAACATCTTATCAGCAGTGGGGCAGATTTTTGCACTGCCAGTCCTCACATGCACATTCAGAAAACTTGACTATACATCTCCATTCCTCCTCACCCCAGCAATCCCTCAAAAGCAACAATATCCCTCACTGCTGTCCCTCCTATTTATGCCTCCATTATCTTCTACTTCAAAGAAGACAAATTACAACATAATTAAGAAATATTAAAAAAACAGCTGTAATAAACAGGTAATTTCCTTTACTTTCTAAGTAACATTAGAAGGTATTACCAACTTCCATTCACATCCTTCATACTCTAAGCTACTCTAAATAGACCACAAATAATACCCTGACCACAAAATATCATAGCTTACAATCACATTGAATGCCCATGCTTAATGCCAGTCTTGTATTTTCCATGTAATATATGTACCACAAAGAAAGCATATATTCACTGTCTAAATTCAAAGTTCAGCTTTCCCCTTTAAATATGTCAAAGTATTACAGCCAGTTCTAGGTAGTACATAGGAAGAACCTGCATTGATTTTATAATATTTAGCGGTAAAGCACACAGAAATTAACGTGATCTGCATTACATTTGTGATTTCCTTTCAGTGATGATAGTGCTAGATGTACACGAGAATTTAAATGGCTTTAAGATGCATGTATGTGTATGAGATTAAATTAAAACATTTCTGACACACGGGAACAAAATCTTGGAAAAACTGTATTTAATTTCTCCCTTTTTTCTTCTCTTATTATTCATATGACATCAGCTTGTTGACTCTATGACATTCTTAAGCATCTACCATATAGAAGCCATAAACTGCTTTGTCATCTACAATATTTTTCCCTCAACTGCAAAGCTACAAAGAATTAGTCCAAATGAGAAAACAGCAATAGAAGCAACTAAAACACTATTAATATTTAAACCTCATAAGTAAAACAGACTAGAAAAAAAAATGCAGAAATAAAGAAATATAAAGAGAAATGCACTGGAACAGGATTTTTTTTTTAACTGCTCAACTACTTCACTACCGAGAACTTGATACAAAGCTGGAAACCCACAACTTTAAAGTCTATTAGTAATATTGATTAAAAACAGTGAAGAAAACTCATTAAACCAAAGGTAAAGCTTGAAATACTAGAAACATTAACCACAGTATTACTGTATCCATAAAAACAACACTTCAACATGACCTACTTTAATAATAGTAAAAAAAGTAAAGAATATGGGCTCTAACCCCCTGACTCCACTGATCTTATAAAACACCATCTACTTTTCAGAATTAGCAACAGACTCATGAAATTGAACCAATTTGTTCAACAGATGTTTTAGTTGACTCAGGGAAATTTTACTTTTCTATTGTAGAAATAGAGTGACCTGAGTAAAATTCCACTCTTATTAGCAGCATTCGAAGTATATTGCCTCATAATTAGCTGCCATTTCCATTCCCTCTTTCTTTGACATAACAGAAAACATTTTCCACGCCGGCTTAGATGTGACACCGAAATAAAGTAGGCATATTGATAAAAAACAAGTCACCCTCCTCCTCTCCCCATCCCCGTTTTATGGGATACGCAGGAACGGCAGAGTTTTTCTTTTCCTTGGCGTTCCTCTCTCACGTTAGCTGATAATCTCCCCGCGTAGCTGGGCCAGTGCCTGCCCTGCAGGCCCACAACACCCCTGCTGTTCCAGCCCCGTGCTTTCCTCCAGCGGGCTCTGCGAATGGTGCCATCCTTTCGCAACGTGTGCTATTGCATCAGTCTAATTGCAACATAATTCTCAATGCTCTAGGTAAAGCAAATAATTTCATTTTTAACTTCTGCTCATAAAATACAGATTGTTTCCCCGCCACCCCCACCGCCCTTTTTTTTGTTTATTTTCAAAGGTTTAAAGAAAGACTTGCACACTGCACAGCAGTAGTCAAACAAAAATACCTCATGTTTTCTTAGAAAGCAGCACTTAAAAATATTGCTCAACACCTAAAGCATTAGTGCAGCCTTTCACAGAGCTGTATGTAGTAGATCCCCTGTGAGCAGGCTGGAAGGGGAACGTACATTCTTACTCTGCATTTAATATAATATTCAGCCATTATAAAACCTTCATAGTTTTTTACTCTCTCTCTCTCTCTTCCCTGGAATAGGGAGTAACAGCTTATCTGGCAAACACACTCACTATGTTTCTAGGCACTGAAGACACGCTCTTGGTTAATTCATAAAATCTGATCTAATGTTAGATATTTTGCATTTAGGTTAGCTAACTTGAAACAATATTTAGCTTAACCATGCCTTGGCCAAAATTCTCTGTTATCTACTGATTACAGCAGCATTGTAGCTAGCTATGGACATCACACTGGGAAAATACAAACCCCATGCCTGAGGAAATGCAGATGAAATTCTGACTCCAAGCCATTCTGATAGTGGGCATTACAAACACTGTCTACTTAGTATCTGATACAATAACCAGGCACAAGAGTCATTGCCTGCAATGAATGATGAATTTACATGTCATTTTGATTTTACGTACATACATTATCTGAGTTGACAGCATCAAAAAATGCTGTGCTTCTTGCACCCCAAATCATCTTGCATGATACAAATGTCTACACTAAAACTAATCTCTAGATGCAAGCACTCACAGGAGGAAATATCAGAAGCTAGGTCTCAGAAAACCTAAACTTTGCCTTTGTTTGCTTTTGTGGCATGATATAGGTCGCAGTTACGTCATACCATTTCCACAGCACCTCTGTACCGTTCAAAAAAATTACAAAATTACCACTAATCAAAACAAAAATCTGTTTAACTCTTGGCATTTGGAGTATGGTCCTATACCTGATTTACTGCACACTACTTAAACTTTTTTTGGAAGATGGAACAAGTGATGTCTTTGTGAATTCAATGGTGCAGCTGAGTGCTCCATCAGCATAATGGTTAGTCCTACCCTTACTCTGTTACTCCTAACTTAGAATAACTGTGTTTTTCCTAGCTTCCTAACTAAAGCAGTGACAGCTTTAAGGTCAAAATGATTCTCCAGTTCTGAAGACAACTTTGTCTCCAGTTTGGCATAACTCAGACCTAATTTTTTCACAGCACTTAGCATTACATTGTGCTTTATATAGCACTTTCAAACCTCAGCCCCCACTGCCTCACCCCCAGTTACCAGTGGTCAGTACTTTTCCAAGTAAGATCCAAAGATCTCAAGTAATCCACAAGAAAGCAAGACACAGTTAGCAAAGATATGAGAAAATCTAGGACTGAGCAACTTACCTAGCATCACCTAGGAAGTCTGCAGCACAGCCAGGAAGGGAGTCCCGCTCGCCAGGGCAGCATGCAGCTGCACAGAGCACCAGAATGGCTCCTGCCTTCTGCAATCCCCTGCCTCGTCTGCCACGCACGTCCCAACTTCTGCTCGAAGTGAGGCAGGGGTACTCCAGAGAACAGCCTCCTCCAATGCATCAACCAGATTCATTCCCAGAGCAAGTCCATCCTGTGCATGAAACAGAGCGAGCGTCCTGTGGGAAAAAAAACCCAGCACATCACCATGTGATTTAATACCATTAAATTGAGAGGCTTCCTCACAGGGGGCCAAACAAAAGAGATTTGCAAAGATAAGCTCAGTTTTGACAATCCTTGACTTGGACACTGCCACACTGGAAAAGTGTTTGCATTCACCACTTCTAGAAATAAGAAATTGAGACATTAGACATTGTCACACTGACACCTACAAAAAACAGCAGTTGGGTTGAAGTCTTTAGATGTACCATGCAGCTTTTGTGGGAAAGTAATGGTGAATTGGTTGCAAATACGAAATGATTCTCTGCATGGAAATTAGCCACAGATGATGATGGAAAACATTCTCAAGAAGGTCCTACTGAAATCAAAGAGTGTTTACTTAATATTCAAGATCTCTGGACCTTCCAGAACAAACTTCTCTGCCTGTTTTCCTCAAGCCATATCCTCTGGCCCATGCTAATTCAAGCCCTGGTCCTTATTCATTCCTACCTTCAGCACCCCTGCCAAGTCTCTCCTTACCCTGCTCCCAAAGGATTTTCATCTCCCCTGGCTCAGTCACTTCCGGGCTTGGCTAGCAGTGCCACACTCTCCCATTGACTCCCCCTTCTTCCTTCATTCCCCAATATTAACTCTCACTCTCCCGCCAGGTCTGCCTCCCCTGTTCACAGTCTAAGGCATTTTGGGGCCAGGACCACTCTAGGGTCCCATGCATGTCACTGTCCCATGGGTTTGCTTCTGGCTCTCAGGCACTGGGGTACAACCCAGCCCCCCCTCCCCCCCTTCCAGACCACACAACTCTCATGTACCCAAGACACCATGCAAGATCTGTCATTTCTTTAAAGAGTTATAGTTTGTTTTGATCTGAGAATTTTGCAGTGCTGACAAAGGCAAAGCTGTGACTCGTAATCTGCTCTTCTTCCCCAGTGCCCATCACTAGCACTTCCCACACTCTAACTCCTAGTCTCTGTTTCAAAGGGAGGGACACAGAGCATTTTCAAAAAAAGATTAGGTTTTTTTGTTTCATTTGTTTGTGGCTTTTTTAAAAATCTACAATGAGAAACAACTTTTTCCACACATGTTCACAGATAGCTAAATTATTTTGGCAGCAAAAAAAATTAAGCTAGTGGCAACTGCCTAGCCCCAAAGGCTAACATTTTGTAAAGTTATAAAAAACTCCAAGGAGCATCTACACTGGGAAAAAAGAGGCAGCCTTCCTTACTCTAACTCCTGGCACTCCCCTTTCAGCCCTTAACAGCTTAACTCATTCAGCTTGCAGAAACAAGAACTGTGCAAATCTTATCACCTGAGTGGTCAAACTGAGGAGGAGCAGCTGTGGGTGGACAGTGCTGGAGTGAACCCCATGCCATGCACACTGCCTTTGCCTAAACCACCAGCTTTGTTGCATGCCTACATGCAATGTACAAACAGCAGCATCAGACAGCACACAGTGCAGCCAGCATTTCTTTGGATGTTTTCATCCTAGCCGTACCAATGACTGCCTAAAAAGCTACAGCTGCTCAAAAAATACTTCTAGGCCACGAAGACCTGAAGTAAAATGGGTTAGCTTCACTCCTGATGAAGGTCACACATAGCTAATAGAGATAATTTAAGCAAATCCATTTTACTTTACATTTGCAGTAAATTAGGAGCAGCCCTGTCTGAGTTACAAAGGGGAAGGATAACTTCACACTATTGCTTGTGATCACCTGCCCCTGCCTAGAGTGGAAATAGCCTTCTTAAATGAAATTCCGGGAAACTTCTTTCCTTTTGTCTATTTAGCTACTTAGTTATTTATATCAGTATGATACACAAATGCAGCATGCTGTCAAGTAACACACAAAGGTAAGAATATATCTATGAAAGAGAAAGGAAAACCTCTCAAAACAGATAATGTTCTTTTAGAGCAAAGTCCAATTTACAGATTTTTATATGGAGCTCTTAAGAGCAAACAGGGCAACAATTTCCCGATGGATCTTGTAAATATTCTGTACAAATAAGGTCCAGAAGAGGAGACGAGGAAAAGATAAACACATTCACATGCTTATAGACAGATGCTAACTATGACACGGATTAAATGCATTATGACATTTATTTTTCAATAAGAAATAATTATTTCTGAGGAATGACTAGCCTTTCCTATGAGATCATATTTAGTTTAGAGACATTTGATGCGCCTAATTCTTAGCAACTATGGCAAAAGAAGTATGGGACCCACATGCATGCTCCTAGAACAATTATGTTAATTCTTATGAAAATAAACTGAGAAGCTTCAACTTCAACGTGTAAAAACAAAATGAGCATTAAAAGCTCACTTCCATTTTCCAAAATTACTAATAAATAATTGTATCATATTTTGAATTCAATTTAGCAACGAAACTGGCTATCAAGCATCCATATTAGCTGTATGTATTTTTTTTAAAGCCAGAATAATTATCTGATCACTAGTTACAGTTCAGATGAAAAATAAAATTAGATTGAATGAAACTTCAGTACTTCAATGTACAATCATGGAAACTACACAAAACTTCTTGGTTAAAAAATGAGAGCAGAATTTCATGCACTATTTCATTTGGCAGAGTATAACATATTTGCTGTCAGCAAAGGACTTTTTTCAGTGAAGAAAAGGAAAGTATCTCAATTCATACAGCATTGCCCAAGTGATTAGAAGTATCAGCCACTGGTAGTTGTCTCTCAGCTCTAAGCATCCGCAATGGATTTTGTTCCTACAGACCACTATATTGTGTTCCTAAAAACTCATCTGAAATCCAGCAGACCTCCAAATAAGCTATGTGTTTGTTTAACATAAGCTAACCTAATTATTTTGTCATCCAAATCAATATTTATGGACTAAAACACTACTTCAAGTAGGAAGGCTTTAATGTAAAACAAATCATAAAACACTGATAATGGATATGCTTGAAAAGGCTCTAGGATTGCATGTATTTATATAAGATTTGTGAATATATAAACACTTGGTTACATACGTCAACAAAAAGGTGAGGCTCAGTGCAGTGAACTAAACATCTGAAGCTTCTTTAGAACAGTGTATTCCTACAAGGACTTAAGATAGCTGGCTGAAGTGTATCAAATATCCTGCCGCAAAGACTCATCCAAGAACATAAATTCATTGTTTCTATTTATTCTATTTTTTAAGTAGTTTCCAGCATTTTTGAAATACAAATTATTCCCTGAAAACCTTCAACAGCTTTTTATTGATAATACAATTATCACAAAAGCCACACTACAATGCAAACAGTGTGCTTGCTATGATCAACAACACTGGCATCATTTGGTGAGGGATTCTTCTCTACAGGAATAAAACAAATTCTGTTATTAAGTCTGTTAGGGAAGCTGTTCTTTAAATCATCATAAGGAACACAATTTCCTACAATACTAGAACTTTCAATCATCAAAAATTCCCAAATCATGATTCCTTTTTAATTTCAAGAAATAGCTCAAAGAATTCTATAATCCTATATAACTATAAAATCCTATATATTAGCACCAACACAAAAACTACCTCATACATTGATCAACATGTGTAGTGCAGTTTACTTTTTCATTTCAATCTGTTCAAATAACATGACACAATGAGTTCAGTATAAAACATTATGGTTCTTATGCAAATTAACAGACTCCCAACATTAAGGTTACCGCTCCACAATATATTGCACACAGCTGCTCACAGCTTGCCTTCCCACTGAAAAGTAGATTAAAATGGAATAATAAACATCTACCTGTGTTCCATTGATTTTATTGACTTGGGGCATATTATTAAAAAAAAAAAGAAGTGAGTTACCAATACTTACAACAGCACCTACAGCTTCCAACTGCTGTGGCACTGCATCCTCAGTTTTGTGTCTCACTGTCATATGAAACAAAGCCATGGTTAGAGAAGCCTTGGTGCCATGGTTAGAGAAAAAAAGGCTGGAGTTTCTAGCATTGTTTAATTCCATACCACCCACATCACGGCAGGGACATGGTTCCAGCAGGAGGAAGCTGAGGCTGGAAGCAGAAGCCATCTTTTGCCAGACTCCAGGGAGGGCAGGTGCAGCTTTTGGGGCCAGCTCGGCAGACCTCGTCCCTCTCTGCCACCGGCAGTCCCTTCCCTGTTCCTCCAAACTGCAGCATCTCTGGTTTGGTGCTGAAAGACAGCGCCAGAGAGCCTAAGATGCCACTCCAAGAAAAAAGAAAATGGAGCCCACTGGAGCCATGTGGACCCCAAGCCACAGCCATAGAGGCCACAGCAGCTGCTGGAGATGCAGCTGGAGCCCAAGATGCGGCCAGAACCACCAACCGCTCCAGTCCCACTCCCACAGTCAGGCCAAGAGGAAGCGTCCCCTAACTTGTTTCAAGGCCCTGTCACATCCCACCAGGTTTTGTCTTGTTTTTCCACTGTTTTCCAGCTAGGGGGGGAAGTTAGGCTGGGAGCATCCCTGACACACTGCCTTTGCTTTCCCATACACCACATGGCTCAGCATGGGGCCAGTGGCCATTCTGCCTTTGTCTGGGAAACCACACCAGGCATTGTTTTCAGGAAGCGTTTTTGTTTGTCCAGGGGTAAATACCCTTTTGTGGGTAAAACACTCACTTTATTACATTATTTTATTAACATTGCTTGTGGTTATTGCAATTTTTCAGTAAATTGTGATTCCATTTTATAATCTCTCCTAATATTTCCTCCCCTGCCGGAAGGGAGCGGGGGAAAGGAGGCAGCTTGAGTGGCTTTAATTTTCCCACTGGGTTTTAAACTAGCACACCTGGAAACCAAGTCAAGCACAATAAGCACCCACAACATCAACCCTCTACTGTTAACCCCAGCCCTAGCACCATTGTGAGTTCAAGGTAATTCAGTTTCAGTCAAATATTCTTAAGATCAAATGACTTTTCCATTCTTTGGCCAGTACTGAGGGAAACATCAGATGCCAAGAGAGTCAATGTGTCACAGCTTTGTGGACATCAGCTCATGCCCCCACAGACTTTTTCTTGGGATCTGCAGCAATTTCCAGCACCTCAAGCACTGTTCTGACTGACTAAAGCTTGGTTATGTCATAGGTACTACTTTGAGACCAACATTTAAGCTCACCTCACTTCATGTACTCTACAAGAGAATTTGTTTTCCTTAGTCTATGAACAACAGTGCCAAAATAGCTACAGAGCAAATAGTAAAGAGGTATATAGTAGTATGTAATCCATATGCTATCTACTAAAATAAATCTACTTACAGTCTCCTGTTTCAAAACAATACACCTGAGTCTCAGATTTGTGAATATTGGAAGTTAAATACTTATGTGTGATTTAACTTATTTTCAAAGTAAATCAGCGTTATAAAAGCAAAACTGAGTAACAGCACAGATACAAGGATACCTTGCATAGAAAGCTAACAAAAAGTCCTTAGAATAAATGCATATACCCCTGTAGTATTCTCTGGCCACTAAGGTGGCTCTTAGGATGTATCTCAAAGTGAAGATGACTCCTGGCACACATTTGGCTTTGGTACTGTACCAAAGCAAACCTTTTAAAGTTATCTCCCTCTTATTACTGTGGCTTGGAGCAGAAACACACTGTGACCATTTATTTTTGTGAGTAAAACCCCATTTTTGCTACAGGGCTTTATGACTGTTATAAAACTATGCTTTCATTTTCACCAAGGTAATTTTCAGAAATTCAAAACTACATGATATAATTCACACATTTTCCAGAGACAGAAGAAAGTTCTCCACAGAACAGAGAATAAAAAACAAAAGAACTGAGAAATATTATTGCTCCTAAACATATAAAAATGCAGGTTGTGCATAGGTTCCTTAACAAAATAATGAACATGAAACTCTGTTAAACTGTATTATATGGTTTGTGCCTAATTTGTGAAATTCTTTGAATAAACTGTCCTTTTTTACAATACCTTCCCATTACAACAGTGTACTTAGCGCCAGAAATTGTAGGTTTTGAGCCTCAAATCCATGACAAGAAAGAGCAGAGAATATTTTCTAACAGATACTGTGTGAGGAAATGTGAGTTTGGTGCCTCAGTGCTTGACAGCTCTGATTCAATATGCTGATTTCTCCTCTACTGCCTGGGCTGCATTTGAAAAACTTAATAATCTCCTTTCTGAGACCTCTTACTTGAACCCACAAATCGTTCCTCTCATGGAAAACACCCCAAACACCATCACATTAGTCTCGAAAGAAATGCTCAAAGTGTGCTGTCACACCAGAGCACTGAGCCAACCTAATGGCTAACTATTAAAAAGTTCCTTGCTCCTGTCCCTTTCCTTGCATTCATCCTATGCTGCTCAATTTATCCTGCCATGTGAAACCTTCTCAGTCACTTGTTGATGCTTCTCCCCTTTGCATAAATAGATTAACTCTTGCTAGCCCAAAACTAGGAATCAGGCAGGTTCACTGCCAGGTCAGTACATTTGATTAAGCTAGAGCGGCCCTCTGAAACCTGATGACTATTGCCATCTCTTGTCTCTTTCCAACTGAGGCTGAAAAATCTCTGAATACTCCAAACAGCTGTTTCCAAGCTGTAATGCATGGCTGATAGCCTCAATAACTGCTCTATAGCTAATCCGGCTCTACTATATCATACACCAGCACTATAAATGCCTACATTTCACAAAGTTATAGCAGTAGCCAGTGAGAAGATTTAGTTATGGGAAAACAACCTCAAAAACTTAGGGAAGCACTTTGCAGTAAAGCTTGTCTGCCCCGGGTCCTTGCACAAGAACTGAAGAAAGCCCCCAGTGCATTAATCTGCCCCGCTCCTAATCTATGGTTTCAGTGGCACTTCTCTCACCCTCAGCCAGTGTGGCTGGATACCAGGGACACCTCACACCTACCACACTTCAAACTGCACAGTGCAGCAGTTACAGAAGTTTTCGTAAGTTTTTCAGCAAAGAGGGAAGAAAAATCTACACTAACTTCAGTATTTTGGTTCAAATTGTGCTGCCTTTGTTTTTTTTTTTATTTCTTGCCAAGCATGGGTTTTTTCTCCCCTTTAAGCCAAGTCACCATCAACTCACTATGAAACCCATGGAAAGGAACAGCTTCTCTATCACGATCTCCCCAAATGTGAAATGGTTTTAATACTTACCTCCAGTGACAGTTACAACACAGAAACAGAGAATTATTATATATTAATCCTACCAATTTCTGAGTCACAGAAAAACATACAGCATTTAAATACAAGTTTCAAATGAGAGAAATCAATTTACTAAGAATTATACTATGCATATGCATTTATGTAGCTATACACACATTATATATAAAAATATAAAACATACATAACACACATACATAATTTCTAATTTCTAAAAAAACTGCCCCAAAAATGCTACTCAATTCTTCCAAAAATCAAACCAGTTCCAGTGTTATGACTAAATTTGGTGACTCATTTTCTTCTTTGGTTCCAGGATTTTTTTTGCAGATATCCCCAGAAATAAGTAAACTGCTTTTGTTCCTGCTGAATACAAATGGAGCAAGTTGCATCTCCCAAAAGAGAAAGAAAATATTTTAATTGTTTCAGGTGTTCATTAAGTGCAAGTAGGATCAAGTGGAAAAGCTGCTATATCTACAGCTCGGTGCAATTGCAGTCCCAGCTTTCACCAAGTTAAAGTAATGTTCTCATGCAAGGTAGGGTGCAAAGAAATTCTGACTACACTTCAATTAAAGGAGGTAAAGAGAGCTTCACACTTTGCTACAACAATTGGTCACGCTCACTGCACCTATTCAGAGCACCCTAAACACCCCCATGCCACGTTCTTGTCCTCCTCTATTTCACAGCCTATTGACCCACCTCATCCACTCCTTGAATCACATGAGCACCACTCCTCCCTTCAGCCCCATTTTTGGGAAGCTAAGAGCCATTAATGTGAGTGCTACCTGACTGGTTTGTAACCAGGCAGGCCAGTTTTACTGCTATCTTAATGACTGCAAATGAGACAACTGAATTTTCCAGTTTTCTGAGTAGCCACTCCAGCAGGGAACACGTGGAAACACTGGTGCACACGCCTGTCCATGGCCCTGCAGACTCCCAGCTCTTGCATCACATTGGTGGTTGGAACCACTGCACATGCACAGGGCATCTGAGCATGCAAACCAACCACCTTTAGATGCAAATTTTTTTTTCTTTAAAAAGTGCCCGGATGGCATGCCTAACTCTATTCCTCCTCTTGCATGACAGCAGGACAGTCAGATACCCATTCCCACCAACAGACTGCAAAAGGTTTGATAAACCATCCTTTGGTAACACCAGAGCTTCCTGCCCCACATTTCTTCTACTTCCTCTTTCACCCCACTTCCCATACACCCCAAATCCTCATTCCCATCTAAATTCCTCCTGTTCATGAGGTAGGTCTTTCAGAGTGCCAGCTTTTTGAGCTGCACGGGGAGGATGGGCAGAGAAGGAGTTGGGGATATTATGCTGGAAGGTGTTAACGGCCACCATCAAATGGTTCTTTCATCTCCAGGCAATTACAGAGCCGGGCCTGCTAACCAGATGCAAGGGGCTCCCTATTTCCCTCATGTCTTCCTTCTGCATCCCAGACAGACAGAAGTGCCATCAACTTGAGTCCAACGCCCTATAAACCAATTAGAGGTTTATTTTGAATTTAAAAAGAAGAAAAGGACTGTTTTGCTCTCATAGATGTCAGAGTTTGCAAACCAACACTGCCACTCTGAAAGAGACTCTTGTAACAACTCCTATCTATTTAAGAGGTGGCTGAAAATACTCAATTTGATTGCTGAAGTTTAACAACATTTGAAGTTCTCAGAAGTTCTTATCACAGTCATATGTATAAAAAAGAGAATTTTTAAAAGCGTCAAATACTAGATGAAAAGCATGTAAGATTGGTTAGGTGCTTTCTACTAATTAGTACTGCTTTTATTATACAGGGCAAGAAAATGACAATTTTTTTTCCTAAACTGGCAGTGAACAGCCAATTCAATAAGCTGCGTTTTTGTTTTCTGTGACAAGGCAGTGGAAAAATCTCTTTCATTTATTAGGTCTGCAGAGACCAAAACTGGCTGGGTGTCAAACCTGCTTTGTAAAAGCCCAGATCCATTCAGCCATGAGTAGATTCCATAATTCTTTATGACCTGTTCTCAGTATCAGCTTCACAAAAGATCAAACTTCGGTGTCTTCCAGCGAGTATTAGTGCAACCCTTTATAAAAGGAAGCAAAAACCTGAACTGACAGTTCAACATAGAAAGGAAAAAAAAACAAACCTAATGGCAGTGCCAAATTAAATTCTTTTTAGATTTTTTTTTATATTTTTTTTTTTTTCCAGATGAGCTTTGCATAAAGATATAAAATGAGGTCTCCTACAACAGTGGATAAGCAAACCGTATAAATATGTAAATTTTAATAGCTCATTGCTCCATGCCCCACTGCATGCACCTATGCTTAGTGACAGTTTCATCACCTCGCTAGTGATTGCAGAGTATCCAGAATTTGTCATGGGGACAGACAGGGCAAGGCCTTAAGCTGAAAGGTCTGATGGCAAACTGAGATAGTAAAACAAACTTTTTATTTTTAGGAAGATGGGGCTTTCAAGATAGAAGAAAACTAGAAAGGTGGAATGACTGACTTGCTTTTAACTACAAGAATAGCTAGATAGCTTTGATGAACTGAATAAAATGTGCTGCCCTGTTAAAAACTACTTCTCACATTGAATCAGGTGCACACTATATTATATCCAGGGAAAAATATTAAACTTCAATTTTCAGTAAACACATCCAACCCTACATTCTTACATTTTTTATAGCAGAAGTTTATGAATAACAGCACTCATAAAACTTTTTAATCTCAGACTGTGAAACTGAAATAACTAATTAATTACTTTATTCAACTGAAATATTCTTGGCTGTACTAAGATTCCTCTGTACCTGTCTATACCGACAGCATTTGCTTCAATTTTTTTTGGCAATGCATTTTTACCTATTGCATTCTTTAAGGTAAAAAGAACTGCAAACTAACTCACAAATGTTTCCTACATTATTAAGTACTGTAAATAATCATTTTACCATTAAACCAAGGAATTCTTGTGAAACCTGCAATATGCTTCACATATGCTAGAAGTCTAGTGTCCTCATTCCATACTCAGTTTGTAATCTTGCATCTGACACATATGTAAACATTAGTAGTCTTAACAACACCTTTCCATGCAAGCTACATGTATTTATCAAGACAGATAAACATGCACACATGCGCATGATTTTCTTCAAAGTTTAATAAAATCTGCAGGGTCTTTAGGTCACCGGAAAGTACGTGTGATTTTTATCACCACCACATAAACAGCCTTCTTTAATACTCCTCTCTTCAGTATGCAGTCTGCAGATCACAGGAGCACTGAGACTCTGAACTTAAGTTTCGTTTTCACAAGAGCACAGGGAATGTTACACAGCACCATTTCTCATACAGGGAAGGGAATCTATGCTCCTCACACACAGGTTTGCCACAATTCAAACTTCAGCCATAATTTGCTGATGGTTTTAGGGTAAGAAGTAAAAAATTTAAAAGTAAACAAATGCAGCATTTATGAATACAACACAGAAACAATTTAGAACTGTTTTAGGAGCATGATGCTCAAATGGCTCATTTAACATTTTAGAAGTCTGCTGCAAAACATTAAAACTCTATCCTAATCTTTGTTCCTCGCTTGAAGCAAAACAGCTTTGTGTTGCCTCTAAAAATAGGGAGGGAGTCGTGGGGGATGGGAAGGGGAGTGAATAAGAGGATAAGTGGGAGTGAGAACTGATACACCATAGTGGCATAATTTTAAAACGACTAGTGACTGGTATTCTTAATACTATGGCTTTCCTAACAAAGTCAAGCACTTTCTCAATTACCAAATAAAAAAACTCATCCTGTACTTTTTATTTTTCACATGCACATGCAAGGGAAAAAAGAAGAAGTTTTGTTTCATCTATTACCAAAACCATCATTCTGCAGTCAACACTTTTAATGAAATACAGGCCAAAGGATTAGTCAGAACAGATTCATGGAAAACAAAGGAAATCTGTATGAAAATACAAGTCCACCACATAACTGAACCCAAAAGAGAATCCTGCTTAAGTACATCCGAATATTGTCCTACAAGGGTCTCTGCATGGGCTTCCACTCACCTCAGCTCCACAAGCATTAGCAGCAACTGTACTAGCCACTGCCCTGAAGATGAGAAAGTATACTAAGATCATCATTAAAGCCCTGATTTAAGTATTCTAAGTATCAAATGTGTCAGCAATATAGTCCATGTGTGTTAGAAGTCTTAAGAAAATTCTTTTTTTCAGGAAAGGAGCAGTCAAGGATCTGGCAGGGAAGGCTATGGGTGATGGTACAGGGAAGGAAGCTCTTGCAGAGCTATTGACCAGCTGGAAAGACAAGTTATTTCAAAGCTACAGTGTCACAAACGAGATAAGAAAGTCAAATAATTGTGTCTGTCACAGGAAAACTTGTGATGAGCCAGAGGAGGGGCAAGAACATGGAGCATCACCAACACAGCACTTGCAGGCCTGGCCCTGGAGAGACAGAAGCAGCACAACCCAACACTTTCCATGGCTTAACATTAGGCCCATCTCAGCTGGGGCTTTATGTGAGTAAACATGACCCTAGGAGTTTTTTTCAGAGAGTTATTTTTAAATACCTGACCATATGAGCTTCCTTGGAACAGGAAAAAAGGGGAGGCAAAACTAAACAGTCATTACATATATATTTAAATATAACATGAAAAAAACCACAAAATATTTAAACTTACTAGAAATGTTCACTTCCATTTTAATTTTAAAGTTGGCAACGGACCTGGACCAAAAAAAGGTTACATTCTGACTGAGATGAAGCAGCACGGATTTTCTAAAACCAGTCTTTAAAACATACCATAAGAGGGGGAAAAAAACCCAAACTTACTCAGAATTTCTTGCTTAGAAAAGTGGCAATTTGGGTTTGAGTTCTTACTCAGAGAAGTGCTAAAATCACTCAGAGCTAGAAGAGATGAAGTAGGAAAGGCAATAGAAGTAAGTGCACAACAGGAGAATGTGGCTGTACGGAGCTCAGTTAGCAACACCCAGATCAACATGTTAGGTCAGGGGGTTTGACACAGAGGTTTCCCAAGAAGCATCTGCACTAATGCCAAAAAGACACTTGAAAGTCTTTATCTACTTCTGTTTTAAATAAACACATAAACACATCTAGAGCTATATAAATCATCTCCAAAGCTGCAGTGGGATGCTCATGGTCACAAGCAATAAGCATTATCAAGAGAAAAGGCTGAGACCCAGAAAGAAAACAATTACATCTAATGGTGTATTTTGGAAATACTGATACTGTTTTTGACTGCTGAAAATCTAACAACAGTATTTTTCCAGCAGTACTTGTTAATATATTTAGAATCAAATTCCGTTAACAATACCTAAAATTACAAAGCAAACAACTGCTTGAAAACATGCTTTCAGTACACAGAGAGAAGTATCTATTTATCAATCAACCTCAAATCAACTGTCCCCTTCTGTTTATTTGGGATACTTTTACCTGTCACTAGCAATAATGCATGCAAAAATTTGCATATTTCTGCCACAGTTGTGGTTAATTATCTATTGCTGAAGTCCTCAGCAAAATTATTTGTCAAACAAAATGTTATGACAATGAAATAGTAGAATTTGACAATGGAACAGTAAAATTTAAATATTAAAATTACATTACCTTATCTCCATATATGACAGTAATTAATAGCCATTTATAGAAAAGGACCTTTTCCTGGCATGCCTTTCAAGGTTACTTAATTGCTTACTCCCTCATATTCCCTTAGTTTTCTAAGTTTGGACTTTTATATCATTAGAAGAAACTGATTTCTTTATTTCAAGGAAACTACACTCACTCCTCATCTCAGAGTGGAAAACACAGACGGCTAAGCCTTTTCACAAGTAATATACTCCCCAGAAAAAACCCTCAAGACAACTCCCTCTTCCCCCTGAACCCACCAACAGAAGAAAAACACCAGAAAGACACAACCATAAGTGATACTGGTTAATACTTACAGGTTTACTCATTTTAATATTTGGATATTCAATACATTTTCATTTACTATGTGTACCTCTACATTTCCGGAACAACAGAGCTTCTCTTCACATGGCAAAGCACTAAAAATATTCTGCACTATCTGCTCCAGACTGGTTTCCTTTCTGCTACATACACCCCATATACTTGAGATGATCTGATAACTTACTTCTGGTTTTGCACAATTACTGCAGCTAATGGAGTTTGTGGTTGTTTATTAGAGAGGGAAGGAACAGCTACATCAGCTTTAAACCAAAAACTCTGTGATGCTGTATGAATCTTTCCTACAATTGCCATTTTTATATGCTCATTTCATTACAAAGCAGGAATTTCTTTTATGAGCTTCTAGGATTTCTCTCAAAGTACACAATTTTTAAAAAAATTATTTAAAAAAAAAGGAAAACAAACCCCCAGAAAGAGCATGATCACTCATACCACATGTACCACTAATCATCCACAGAGACAGAATAAACCTCTCTATTACATACACATTTGAGTATCATCAAGTTGTGCACTTACTTGTATTTGCAATATCCCTACAAGTCCTAATCACATCCCAGAACCCCTCATTCTAACCAGTGTTTAGGTTAATGGTTGGACTCAATCCTCTGAGGTCTTTCCCAACCTAAATGACTCCTATGATCTAAGGCAATGCATTTTGGGTTCCCTCACCTCAAAGAGCTGATGAAAGGCTGAAGGCAATGAACTGAAAGGGGAATGAAATGAGACATGTAATATTTACAAGGGAAGATTTGGAGTTCCAACCATAAATTAGCTTTCTCCAGATTTTATTCCTTGGTATTTATAACCAGTTACAAGACAATAGTTAATTTGGCATGAGTGCAGCTGAGTATCTGCAGGAGACTAGAGCCATTAAAACCATCTGCAGACACGAAGTGGAAGCAAGTGATCCTCGGGCTACTTCTTTCTGCTATTACCTTCATATCTTGAAATGGCACTGCTACCTTTCCATCCAGAAAAACCTGTTCAGTGTTCAACAGAGTTAAGTTATAAAACTGAAAGAGGAAAAAGCACAAAAAAACACTCACAAAATCACTTTGCCCCATCAAAACTGGGTTTCACATGACAATAAGGGCTCTGATCTCGCTCACTTTGTTTCCACGTTAGTGTACCCCAAAAGCCCCCAAACAACTACAGCACAGGAACAGAAAAACAAGCTCTTGAGTCAGGACCTGAGCTTGCCTGAGGAAATCAGTTTCCTCACATGGATGAATTATAATGCATCTAACCACACAAATTCCAACTGTGCTGCCCTCTGCACTTCACCACAGTATTCACTGTATTCAATGTTTTGTCTTACTTCCATTGCCCATTGCATGACTGCACGCACCACTTGGTGCAGTATTCAGAAATGTTCAGTGTCGAGTATTATTTTCATAAAGGAACTTTCTATGAAGTTCACAAGTAAGCTGACCTGCTCCACTTACAGTATCATTTGTGTTCAGGATCAGCTTTATGCTTTCAACAGAGCAACAGGCAGTATCTAAACGGAGGTGATTATTATGGAAACTTAGGCCTTTATTTTCCACAGTACTTAGGAAATACATTCATTTAAATATTCAAACCACGTAATCTCCTCACTCAAAGTACAGTTTCTCCTTGAGAAGACTGAGCACTCAGCATTTTTGCAAATCAGACCAAAGCTGAGCACATGCAATCAAGATGAATACTTGGTGCCGACCTCCAAAAAAAGCTGAATGACATGCGAGCATCACATGGGAAGCTGGTGGCAGAGCACAGTGCAGAATTCAGTTCTTTACATTGCCTCGGTCAGGAGACTATTTTTGGTCTGCAATCCTTGCCTTATTCAGCTTCAGACAGACACCTACCATGAAAACTTGGTGAAGACGGAAGCAACAGAAAATCAGATTTCACATTCATATTGAGATCTGTCAGCATATATTATACTAACAGTTTGGCTTTAAATATTACCTTCTCCAACTTTTTGCCCCTTTTATGTGGGTTCACAGCTTTACAGGCTGCAACTTTTTATGCATTAAATTTTATTTTATATATATATGCATGTTTCTACATATTTATTTATCTTATATAAAAATAGACTTCTATGTTTTATGTATCTATAAAAGACTACAGCCAAAATGTTATTGAAATATTAATCAATCAGACTTTGGGATGGGGGAATAGGGGAGCCAATTCTATAATTTAAGCAAATTAAGTGTGAAAGAATGAAGTACTCATTTTGGAGGAAAAAAAGATCATTTGATGAAAAATTTCTCAACTAAATGTGAAATACATTAAAAACATACTGCTAATGCAACTCTGCTTTTTTGGCATCATATTTGTTGCTGAACTGCTCATTCACGAACTACTAGCATGAGTTTGAATACAAATGCAATGTTTAAATTACACAGCCCCAATTCAAGACGTCTGTGAAATAAAAAAAATAAACTAATTCAAAAAGCCAAACATTTATCACGCAGGGGAACTCAGGGTTTCACATGATAACATTTTACACTTTTCATTTTGAGTTCCCTTTGAAGGACACTCACGCTATTTATGTGTGTAGTAATCAAACACTTGATCCCATTACAGAGAACAATTAGCAAACCAGAAGATTTATTGTGATCTATTGCTCTGTGTATGTATTGCACCGAGCAAAATGATTGGAAGAAACATGGGCAAAAAGTGATGGCGAATTTTTTTTTTTTTAAACTAGAGTTAGGGAGCTTGTTTGCAGAGAAGAAAGTCCTGATTCCTATCCTTGGTCCCAGGTCTGTTTCTATTTCAGTTTTCTGGGGTTTTTTTCAGTGGCTCTGGATCAAAATAACAAACAAAGAATATTTTTTAAAATTCATAAGGGAACACTGTACTGCCCTTGCAGAGGTACTGCTGGGGAGGAGAGACTGGACAGCAATCTCCACTTTGTCACCTAAAGTATATCTGAGCTCTGTTTCTTGAGCATATTTTATGTTAGCATTATAACATGAAAACTACTAATTATTCCTCCCTCCAAAAAAATCAGACAGGATCTCGTCAGATAAACTATACTGGCTAGTTTTAATTAGATTGCTGTGTTTTAATTCCCGGTTAATCAAGACCTCGGTCAGCCTTTACAAGACTTTGTCTAAGGCTGGAGTCAGTCTATTAAGACTAGAAAAAGCAACATCCTGCCCAAAACAATGTTAAACTTCTTCTCAGTATATCTACATTTTCCACATGTGACAAGTTTAGGTGTGAGTGTGGGGTTGCTCAATAAAACAGAAAAATCTACATTATCAGTACAGACAACTCTGCAGATAAACCCATGAAGTTACGGACAGAAGTTGACAAACTAGCCCAGTATGTTCAACTACTTTGCTGTTTCATATCCTGCTGAGCCAGAACAGGAAAGGCAAGTGTTTCATCATCAGCTCAAGAGCTCAAAACAGTGAGTGTTAATTTTTTTTAAAAATGAAAAGACAAGAGAAATACACTTTTCATTTTCTGTGTTGTTAATTGCAAAGCTACAGTTTTCTCCTTGGGTTGCTTTACTTTTTCTTTTGTTACTTCCTATTATCACAAGCTTCTGATTTAGATCCGGCTTCTCCCCCTGCCCTGCCTTGCTTTGATATGTTTCACATCATTCCCAAGTGCCTTAATTCTCTTCATAATATTCATAGTTTTCAATCAGTTTTAATCTGCAGTGTTGGTTTCTCATTGCGAGTTTTTTAAAGCAATTCTTTTTCATATCATATGGCTTGTCATTTGTGTATTCCACACTTTCTGTAGTGTAAAATACACAAATATACACAAATTTATGTGCACCTAGCTTTAGAGAGGTACTTTTTGTCCACCCCTAACTAGTTCAGACTTGATCATGCCTTGAAACTTGCAGCATATTTTTTTTGGTTGTGCGTTCAGTCATCCTTTTTATTTCAAACAATGGGATACAATGCCTTTTTTTTCAAAGTAGGGTGCACAACATCTTCCATAAGGACATTGCCATCTCCATATTTAGAATGACCAAAGTAATGGTACTACCAGAGGGGAACTTAGCATGTATTCCTCAGCTTGTAATGTCCCATGGTATCCTCCGTTTCTCCCCTTCTTCATCTCTTGGGAGGGTCAGCCACTCTCATCTACAGTGTGACTTTAGCAGATCTTCATCTTACACTCTGTCTTAAACATTTAGAATTATTTCCCACAGGGTTGTCTGAAAAATCACAGCTAATTAATGACACCATTTCTAACAAAGTCAGATGACCTCAATAGGCTTAGGTCTGTTTCAGTTTTCCTATCATAAATCTGCATGTGAAGTGGGAAATATATATATTGTTCACTTTCCTAACAAAGTGAATGCTTTTCTAAAAAACCTAATCAATGTATACATACTTTTTTTCCTTTGGTATATATTTATAACCTTGATCAGATGTCAATATGCTGGAAACAGCAGTCTAAAAAGTCCACAATGATTTCCCAAGAGACTCCTTAACTTGTCTTGGCTCATTTTCATCTAGCTGCCTTTTGGGGAAGTAAGTTCACTTCCTTCACCACCATCTTCATTTCTTTGGAATGGAAAGCGAACTGAATGGAAACAGGAAGATTCCAACCACAAAGAAAAAGAAATCTACTTCAAATGAGAAGCAGAAAGTGGCAGAAACTGGGGACTACAAGTGTTTTGCAGTAAAAGTTAATCACAGCTGTACTCAAATTAGAACAGCTACAGAATTACCATCTGCATACCAGCACGCATGACACGATAACCTCACCACTTCACCCAAATTAAAGTCCAACATCACTGAAGTCCTCCTAAATTATTTTGTTTTCAAAGACACATTAAATCCCTAAATTATGTCAACACTCACTGCAGAACACGATCACAATTCCATTTAAAAAGTGGCTGGCTTAGTTTGCTGATGACATCACTTAGGAAGGAAGATGCTTTGTATCAGAATGGCTGGCACCCTGCATCTCTGCTTACTGACTCCAGTTTATTATACCTAACTAAGTCTTTTCCATCACTATTTCTTAGGTGCACAAATATCTACCATTCATTAAAAGGGCATTATTAAATTAGTATCATAATCTGCCTCTGACCCACATGACTTTAAAAAAAAAAATCAACTTTATTTTTCATATTAATAAAGTGAATAAAGCAGCAAAGCAAGACAATGCAATAATATCAGTCCCAAATACATAAACAACAGCAGCCATATGGATCTCTTTCATTAGTTAAGCAGAAATAAGAAATAATGAAAAATGAAGCCATGATCTCAAAGCAGTAAAAGACCAATCTGAAGATATTTTATCATAGTAGTTCTAAGATGTTTTATACATTTTAAATTCTATTAAAACTTTAAGAAAATTATAAAATTACAGAATCATAGAATCAATGCAGTTGGAAAAGACCTTGAAGATCATCCAGTCCAGCTGTTAACCTAACACTGCTGTATTCACCACTAAACTATGTCCCCAAGCACCACAGCCACATGTTTTTTGAACATTTCCAGAGATGGTGATTCCACCATTTTCTTCCCTGGGCAGCCTGTTTGAATGCCTGACCATCCTCTCAGTGAAGAAAATTTTCCTAAGATCCAATCTAAACCTCCCCTGATACAAACTTGAGGCCATTTCCTCTTGTCCTGTCCCTCGTTACCTGAGAAAAAAGACCTACCCCCATCTTACTACACTCTCCTTTCTGGTAGTTGTAGAGAGTGTAGGAGGCTCCCTTGAGCCTCCTTTTCTCCAGGCTGAACAATTCCAGCTCCCTCAGCCACTCGTCTTAACATTTGTGCTCCAGACCCTTCACCAGCTCCACTGCCCCTCTCTGGACTCTCTCCAGCACCTCAGTGTCTTTCTTGTAGTGAGGGGCCCAAAACTGAACAGAAGATTTGAGGTGTGGCCTCACCAGTGCTGAGTACAGGGGGACAATCACTGCCCTGGTCCTGCTGGCCACACCATTGCTGACACAGGCCAGGATGCCATTGGCCATCTTGGCCACCTGGGCACAGCTGGATCATGTTCAGACAACGCTGAACAGCACCCCCAGGTCCTTTTCCTCTGGGCAGCTTTTCAGCCTCTCTGCCTCAAGCCTGTGGTGCTGCATGGGGTTGTTGTGACACTCAAAAAAATTGTAACTAAAAGCAATAAACATTAGTTTATCGCGTTTGCATTTCTGACTGACATAAGAAATCCTTTAAATTAAAACCTTTCCACGGTAGTGACAATGTCAGAAACAGATACCAGACAGTTCTGAGATTTGCCAAAAAGGCTACATCCCATCACACAATAAATGAGTTTCTGATTTAATAGGAAAAAGAACACAATTGCAGGCAACCAAAATTCCACTTCTTCTCAATTATCTAAACAAACAGATAACATTACAAATATGAAGCAGAAGTCTTATGGGAAAAAGCAAACAATCTCCTCATTAAAAAATGCCCTTTGCTAAGCACTTTTACATACATCAGAAAAGTGACTAGCCTGCTGATGCTATTATGCAACCCTTATGCACATATACAAGTTGATTTTCATATACAGCGAAGCATGATAAGATATAATCAATTACCTAATTGGTATAAAGACTCAAAGAAAACTCTTCCATGTGTTTCCAAAAAGAGAAAATAATGACATCAAGTGTCTCTGCAAAACAACAGAGATGAAAGATTAAGCTTCATATACCATCTGTAACTGTGATGCCAGACTGATGTTTCCCAGAGAGCTGAAGCATCCTTTCTCTGCAACTGCATTCTAAAAACTGTTTCCATTACTGCATCCAGAAAGAAAACCTCTCTGATCTGACACCTTGACATAAGTTACTTGAAAAGTTTCATTAGCAAAAAATTTAAACTACTTATATGAAGGACTACACCCAAATAAGAGATGTTTCAACCATCCTACAGAATGGCTTTTAAGGAATCCACAAAATAACATGAACAAATAAGCAAATTTGCAAGCTTATTCTGAATTAACTTTTCTTCGTCATCAGCTCTAGCCCATCATCTCAAGACTAAGGTTTGACTTTACTTATGACAATGCAATGTATCTTGAATGCACCTTTGAAATCTAAACTAAAATTATTAGTTAATTTAACATGCACACAATGAATTGCTGATTTCCATGGCCACTTTGTTTACCATAGATTAATTAAGCTAAAGCTATTGGTAAAATAATACCCACTTGCTTAAGAGTCATTCAACAAGCTCTATGACTAACAAAGCTTACTTTCCTACAGATTTGTGCCATGCAGTTGGTTGACTTTGTAAAGCTCTTCTCATGCCTGAGACATGGATGAAATCACCCTAACCTATGCCAGCTCCTTTGGGTCTCACAACTTTTCTTCCTCAGTTCAGCCACTAATAATCTCTCCTCTTGACTTAAATTTCTGTTGTTATAAATGTCTTTAAGATATTTATTCCTCCTCCCTTTGATATATTTGTCAATATTTACTGAAAAGGACTAATAAATCAAAACTAACAAGCAATGGAACCCTGAGACAGGCAGACACCGTAATCATAATAATTGATTTTAATGCAAAAACAAGTTTAAACATTGAACTTCTAAGGTTTCAATAATTCCTAAATCCTTTCAAAGAGAAGGGTATCTTGGTAGGTTGGACATCAAGAAGAATTTCCTCATGGAAAGGGTTGTTAAACATTGGTGGTGGGTGGGGTCATCATCCCTGAAGGTGCTCAAGAAACAACTTAGTGTGGCACTTAGTGACAAGATGGTGCTCAGTCAGGGGTTGGGCTCTATGATCTCAGAGGTCTTTTTGCAACCTCTGATATACAGGGAAAGAATAGCACCTTTTCTCTCTTCTGTTGTACTACACAGAGAAGAGAAGCTGCACTGAATCACAGAAAGCCCAAAACTCTGGAAGCACGCAGCTAAGGCACTACACTTTGCCTGGAAATTAAGAGTGATATTGAATCTCCTACTGGCTTTGACCTAACTAACCCCTTGCTAAAACTTTAAAACAAAGCAATTGTTCTTCAAAAAGTGCTAAACCTCACAAGTTAATACTTAAGCTTCCCCCTAGGCTTTAACTCCATCAACCAGCCATGTTAATTAGACTGAGCTAGGTAAATCCATCAGGAACACACCTTTAAAGCCTGGACTAGACAAGACTGAACACTAATATAAATTGAGTGGATAAATTTATTAGCATGTTTATTAGCATAACCACCTAGCAAATATCCCACTAGGCTTGTAAGTATTAATGCCTATAAGGTGCAATAATATAAACAGATTAAAGGTTTATTGTAACAAAAAATAGTGGTGACACATTGGGCTAAGTGAATACATGCCAGTCAAACCCAACATAAGCTTTGCCTTTAATTGGACACAGGCTACCATCTTCCAGAATCAATTAAACAATAAAGGTCTAGCTTTAATATCTCTATGATATTATGATATTATCTCTACGATGAAACCTTCAGCAAGTTACTATCTGTAACTGGCTTTGGGACAATTCTGCAGTGGAGCCAGCACAAATGCAGTGCTGGTGAATGGCACTGCACCCACAGCACTCTACACACATTGTAAGATGGCCTAACTTTTTCCTGAGGGATCATCTATGCTGGGCAGCTACCACAGATAATGGCATATCCATGTAACAGGGTAAGATTATGCACAGAAAACTTGAGGCTTAAGTGACAAACAACAGCTTTCTCACATTGCACCTCCATGAGTTCCGTTTCCCCAGACTACGCAAGACCTTAAGACTAATTCTAACTGAGAAGAAAGGGTAGCTCATTATTCCTTGGACATTTCAGCAACATGTGAATGAATGGTTATGGACAGGGGCACAGTGGGTGCCATGCAAGCAGAAACCTGTATTCTCCTCTTACTACAGCTTCAGGTGCAAAACTCCCAGAACCACAGGATATAAGAGCACCCACAGTGCACAGACTACTCCAGAGATGAATACAAGGAGGATTTATTCATTTAGCATTTCTATTTTTAAAAAAAGCTATGTAGAATAATTCCAGATTATTTTCTGCGCAAGTTCTCCAGCTTTTTGCAGTTGTGCAGTTTTATTTGAGGTTATCACTCAACTGGGAAATCTTGCTGCCTGAAACTTCGAACAGATTAAAATGCTGTGGTTTTTCTAGAACTATTTTATTGGAAACAATCCTTACATTCAAAGCCCTCTAAAGATGTTAAGCATGTGTCAAGCCTCCTATTTTAGGCTCATCTTCTATCCATCTCCTTTATAAGGGCAAAGTTTTCCAAGTGTGAAACAATCCAAAGCACTGATTATATATTTTAAATGTCATGCTAAAATCCTAATTAAATTACTGAACAATTATTCAATTATTTCCCCTCAACTTTTGCAAAATAATGTAGATTTCAGTCTCCCTCAACCCACACTACTGCCTTTCAGAGTTTAAATCTAGAACTAAATGCAATGACCACACTACACAAAGTTTAACAAATGCATACTTTTATAGTTTTCTATTTTTTTTCATCATCCAACAAGCAGTCCAAATAGACTACAGATTTATAGAAGGAGAATTTTCAATGGACTATAGAAAACAATGTCCTGGTAGTTCTTAACTACATTTTAGAAAAATCCTTATATTAAAAAATTCTCCTGTAAATTTGCTTCAACATGGCACAAAAAACAAACAGAAAAGACACAGCAGTACTGTAACAAAACAAAACAAAAAGGATTTCTACAGACTGGCCTCCTCTTATGCAAGTTAAGGCCAGATACCAATTGTATGCATGTGGCTTCCTATGAATGATGTAACGAACAGCAGAAGTCCAGTCTTATCAGAGACCTGAATGCTTTCCCAAAGACATTGTACTCGGTTTTTCTTACTACTGAATCTTTCTTGCCTTGTCAAGTCATGAAACCTTGGCTCCAACCTGATGAATGCCCAGATTTGACAGTATTTGAAAACAGACAGATTTCCTAACATTGGCTGTAACATCATGATACTTATTCATGAAGCAAAATAATAAAACAAAATTAAAAAGTAATGCGAAAAAGTGGAAAACAAAACCTTTAAAAGGCACTATATTCACCATTCCTTCACCGATTTAATGTCATTCTAGAAAAAGACATGTTAGATATGCAGCTCTCATTAATCTAGCAGAAGGCATCCACTTCTGACTCAAAGTTATAATCTGAAGCCTAGCAGAGTTTTGGGGCTGGGACAAAGAGGGCACTGGTATTTTGGTTTGGTTATAATATATTGGTCTACAAAGTAAAAAACAAATAAATACACCACCACCAGCCTCCAAAAAACAAGTCAAGATCCTAAAACAGTAATTATTTTCCATCCTTGACTGCAGCTGAAATAGTCCATCCTCACAGCCTGAGGCTCTTCAACATACAGTAACTGTGGTTGTAGCTAAAAAATGCTTGAAGTCAACTGAAAACAAGAGAAGCATTCTGCTATATTTTTAATTTTGCTGTATCTTTATGGCCAATCTCTGCTTGCAGCCTTTGCAAGTCAACTGTTTCAAGCAGATGGGAAATCAAAACAGTACTCAAAATAGAGGTAAAAAATTGTTTCTAAGGCAGTGAAATGAAGAAAGCATTACTCTACCGAATCTCAGTTATGTTAGAGAGCACTCTCTAAAGATCCTATGAAACATAACTAAAAGTCTTAAAACCTGAATAAACAAATACAAGCTAGAAGGACAGGTATCTTGCCATTTTAGAGGTCAATTACTGGAATATTAATTTTCCAATCTACTTCCAAAAATCCAACTCCTATTCTACCTCACCCTCTTTTTTCAGTTCTTATCTGTGATGAATTCACTCTTTCAACATGTTTAGCCTTCTTGCCAAATAGTAACAGTACATAACTGTACTTAACTCTTTAATATACTACTATTATATGCAAAATGTTCTATATTTCATAGAAGAAAAAATTTGAGTGGGTACACTGGGAGTTTCACTCCCTCTGCAGAGAATGTAACTGGGAAAACTATAAAACTTGGGGTTTTTTTCATCGTTCTGCAGAATAGGGGCAGGGGGCAGGGAAGGCAGTGGGTATGGGTAATACTAAAGAAATTCCAGGTCTTTTTCATATTAAAAGTTTATTTGAAAGGTCATTTTAGAACCACTGTATAATTCCTCAGACCTCACTGTTGCCTAGTAAGAAAACAAAGTTTTGCCACTTATCCCAGAAGTCGACAACAAATACACATTTCTGCTCTCTTCTCACTTCTTTGTAGGACAATTCCCTATCTCCATCCAGGAAAGCCAGAAAGAATAAGCACATCACAAAGGAATGTCACTGCTTAACTCCTTGGCACATTCTCTTTATATTTCAGTCTTCGTGGAAACTAAAATCACCATGCTTTCTCAATAAGTCCATCATGCTAAAACTAGATTACTTGCTTGTGAAGAAACGAGGAACACACAAGAGATGCATCACAGAACAGTCTGTACACGCACCTTAATGACAACAATCTCTTCATGAAATCTTGAAAACCTATAGGGTTTGATCTTTCTTTTTACATTTTTGCACCAAAGGACATGGCTAAGAACAATAACTCAAGAGTGAACATGGGGAGCCAGGAATTGAACTACAATATCTCTCATGCAAACAACTATCATGTTCTAGATCAGATTAAACGTGTTTCCACAGAAATGAACCATCCCCCTTATGATCATATTTGAGGGGCTGGTCCTTAATGTAGCTAGATATAACATGTCAGTACATAAAGACTTCAAGGGTTGCAATACTTAGCAAAGAGACTAGAGGTTAAGAAGGAGACTAAATGATGCTCTCAACCCAAGCAGCAGTTTCAAGAGAAAGTAGGGGCTGTACTTCCACAGAAAATTTTTCCTTCAGACATGAAACAAGTAACCTTAAGAACCTTTTATTAACATCCAGCATACTACAGATGTATTTGATTTAGGAAGTTGTGTCAACATGACTTCGGTGAAGTTATCTTGCTTTTCAATAAACACAGTCAAAATGAAATTTCTCACAAGGATTCTAATATTTCAGTTACATTAATTGCAAATTCATAATTCATTTTTCTAGTCTCCAATGCCAATTCTGCCCCACCCACACTCCATGGAGAACTTACATAAACAAGCCAAACCGGCAAGAAAGTCTCACACATTTGAGCTTGGTATACATTAAATGCACTTTATGCAAACATTCTATTATGTAAACATTTATGAATAATTTCTTTATATTTAAATTAAAAATTCAAATGGAAATACAAGGCTGCATGACACAATGGTTGTTTTAATTAGCGCAAGGAAAATAATTTTTGTTAAATGTCACCCATTTAAGCAACCAGAGCCTATGTCTGGGGAAAAAAAAAAAGCAAGATGCTCAATCCAAGCACACTAAGAAATGTGGAGATGTCTCACCGCAAAAAAACAGTTTTAGTTATAGCAGTATTTTAGCATGGGTGGAAGTGAATTAGCATTACAGCAAGCAAGTGAATTCATCTGAAAAGCAAAAACTACAGACACGTAGTCTGTACTAGCAATGGTACATACCAAGTTGTTCAGCAAGACCTTGCCATTTAGAACAGAATATTTTCATACTCCAGCCACACAAAACCCAGAGACTCAACCCACATTTCCTGATTTCTACAACAAAGAGTGTCATTAGCTACCAGCATCATCAGGAATGCAGTACTACAGTAACCATACTTAAAGAAACCTTTCATCTAGTTTGGGAAAAACAAAAGTATGGTGAGACTGGTATGACAAGTTAATCAACTTTTAAGCTATTAACCTTAGCTTCAACAAGTAAGCACAACTTACTCAGTTGTAAGCTGAGTACTTACAGCTCGTAAGCACGCAGTCCTACACATACAGAACCTGTGCTCAACTCAAGTTAATACAAGTATTAAATGTTCAGTTTAGTCTGCTTATTCCAATTCATTATTTCAGTTTAGTCTGCTTATTCTAATTCTCTACTTCCTTTTGTTTTGATTTGATTCATCTATCAAGTAATGCATAATTTCATAAGATTTAGCTGCTAAATAAAAGTCTCAAAGGAGGTTCTCTTTGCTACACAACTCCAGCACTGGATTCTTATTAAGAGCAGAGATTCAAGAGGTTTTTTACTAACATGCTGCTGCTCAAAAAAATCTGTACTATTAGGTTGGAGTTATGACTTTTCTGGGTGTTATCTTTTCCTGCAAGTTGTGTTTAACTGTTGATTTTAATAAAACACTAAAATATTCTTGTATACTCAGGCACAGTTGAGTCTTATAATTCCTAGTAATCTTATGACTTTTAATTCCTTACATTCTTGTATGTAATTTTGCTATGCCCCAGCCAGTCTAGCTGCAATGGGAGCCAAGACCTCTCCATCCTGACCCTGTGACCATGCCTCTTATTGTTACATCTTTCGCCATCTTAGTATGTTTTACTAAAACAACACTACTCCATATATTTTTACTTTAGCTTATCCCTATAATTGCCTTTTTCATAAAGTACATAATGAGAACAATGTGCACAGATGAGGAACATATCAATACAAACAAAAAGAAGTCCCTTAGGCTTCTCATGTAAAACACAGAAAAACTACATTATTTTTGAAAAAAACTGTGGAGAGAGGTGGAGAGAGGTGAGAACCAACACACAGCTGCTGAAGAATATCATTCCTGCTTCACCTGACCACAGTACATAAGCTGGGGTATTCAAGAAATGTCTTCCAGCAGCCCCACAAATCATCTTGCCTGCAACAAACCTCTGTTTCCAACTCCGTTCAGACAACTAACACCTCTCCTTATGTACCCAGGCTGGCTGTACCACTGCCATTGATTTCTTGACTACATGTGTGCACTGAGCTTCTAGAGATCACAGGTTAAGTAGTAGAGATAATCCTGTTGCAGTTATCCGTAATTTGTTCACATAAATGTTGATTATATTGGCCAGGCTGGTGGAATAAAACCACTTGCTGTTCTACAGTGTGACTGGGGAGCCCTGTGAGCAGTTCAGCTAGAAAAGCGCAATGAAGGTGGTATTCCTAGCAAAGAACTCTATTTTCCCCTTACCTGCAATTCCCTCTGTATTTTATTTACCAGTGGCATTACATGAACGATTGTATCAGTAAAATCTGCAACCTTCAGGTACCGTTTGTTCAGCTTTTTTTTTAGTTGCTAAGATTAACTACAATCATTTGTGTATCTGCTTATTTAATGTCAGAGAAATACAAAGGAAAAAAATATCTGAAGGACAAGTGAAGTATAATTTTTGAAATCCTGATTAATTTTAAATTTTTTAATATATTTCTAAATGAAAACTGTAGAGCTCCTCAGATTTCAGCAGCACTCCTCTTCAGCTTGCTTTTCATTAACTGTTTGATTCTTAGACCTCTAAACAGCCACTCCAGAAGCCAAGCTACAATTAGTCACTGAAGGTGCTTGCTAGATGAGATTAAGAGTGTTCCAGTTGCATCCTGATTAAATCTACACACACCAAACAAATTAACTTTGTAATGACAGTTATCAAATACATTTGCCTTTTACAATTTGAATAAAACTTTTGGTTTTCAGCATGGATACCTAGGGAAGCAACACATTTCAAATTCCAACATGCCTGCCAGTTGCAGTTTTTGGATCGACTGGCCAGTGCCCATTAATATTGAAAAAGAGAGAAGAATATTCCAGATAGCTGAGAAGTTTAATGAAAATCAGGAGCAGGTAACTCAGACATCTTTAAACTCCCTCTTTTTTCTTTTTTAAGCAAGTTTTTAGGTCTTTCTCAAAGTCCCTATTCAGAATTAAAGCCTCTGTCTTAAAAGGTTTAATAGAGAAGTCAACGACATTCTGCAAGGGTTTCCTATTATTCTCAAGACTGCTGTTTGCATGATAGTGATTTCTGTTGATTTGGAAAAAACTATAATTTTCTAGTACAGATCATAATAATTCCTTGTCCAACAGTTAAGTACATAATAGGCACATACTAAAATGAAAACATCTAACAACCAAAAAATTTATTATGCCTAAAAGCTTCAGAAACCATGACAGGCAAAAGTCTCTAATTTCAATATTTGCTTTTAAAAGAATGAAGTTTCTAGTAATTTTAGGACATTTGTTTGTCAGTTGAATTTGGCCCAGTGTGAGCCAGGCCACTGAGATGAAAATGCCAGGCATACCCAAAAACATCAAATCACAGTGTCTTTTCAACACAGTCTCAATGTCAAACAGCAACAATGAAAAAAAGAAATAAAACAAAGACCTATTGAGGTCAATGGGGCATTTCAAATAACACTGCTATGTACTTTCTAATGAGACTTGTTAGCAACCCTTACAGTTCAACTGCCTAACTACTTTCATCATAAAGGATCTTGAAAGCTTTTCAAGCAGAAGTGCCTACACCTCAGTGGTTTACAGTATACCTTTGATATTCAGTAGAGGAAATCCCCATGGGCTACATAACTGTTTTCATTTTGTCCCATGAAATTCTGTTCACTTTTGGATGATGTGTATGCTGTTAAAGTCCAAATTTTTCTCCTCTCTTGCATTCCTGCAAATTTATGGCAGCATACCATAGTCATAACCAGCTGTTACAAAGCTGGGCTCATTTCACCACCAAAGCAGCAATGGAAATGTCAGAATAATTTAAATGGTCAGCAGAAAACTCTTTCCTCCTGCGTCTTCTCAATTTACCCTCCAAAAGACACCATGCAGGTCAGAAGATCCCTTACCTCCAACCATGACACAGTGGTTCTAAAAAAGCCAGAATTAGCACACAGCTATAGAAGCCAATACTCCACAAGGTGGTAACAAAGAGAATAATTTTCCTAAGTCTTGGACGAGGGAAAATACTGCATGATCAGTCATGACCAGGATTTTTCTTGCCCATCCAAACACTTAAAACCCAAAGTGAACCATCCAGCATACCAAAGACCGATGGCACACAATTTTGTAGATCAGCTGAAGACAATTTTGTAATTCAGTTGAAAACTTTAAGGCATCAGTGCTACAATTCAAAATTAAAACCTTATTGCTTCCTACTTATTAAACCCCGGAACGTTTCTGCATATATTATTGAGAATGTAAATTAGGTTACACACTCAAGACTTTGAAACATGGGAAATGGTAGCTTGACAGTCATCAGTCATCTGCTTTGGATATTCTACTGTGTCATGCAAATGCATTATGATTAAGTTTTTTACCTATGTAATATCATTCCTTCATAAACTTTATCTTCTTTACTATTAAAAAAAACCAACATGCTGAGAAAGGCAAATGAATACAGCAACCAAATATAAGTAGAGCAAGACCCTCCCTCCCACGGAATGGCAACTTCCAGATGACGAATTTACTCTCATTCACATATTCTAAATTCATTGCCATAGGAAAATTTCTTCTGGCAAAATGTTTTTCTTCCTCAAGATGCCAAGTACTTTTTTTCAGTATTAAAGCTTTGGTCTAGGGAACCTTGAACTCTGAGTTTCCTTTTTTTCCTCCCCCTCCCTTCCTGCTTCAGAACAGAGAAGAAGCACAGAAGAGAGGTTTATGCTGCAAGAGAGTCAACAAATGATGGCACCACCAGAGCAGGACACACACTACATGCCTCTGCCTCAAATGGAAGCACATACATTGCTTCACCACATTTTAAGGACCACTGCTAATTTTATTTAGTGTCCCTAGTTCTGTGACTGGGGGGAAAAAAACCAAATCAGTTGACAAGTGTCGTGCTTTTAATTTCCCCATGTCTATCAACTTCTGTCCCATCTTTTCTGGTCATAGGACAGACACAGAGCTGTTCACACTGCATGAAGAGGGGTATGCTGTGGGAATCAGCCACAGCCCTCATCCACAGCTGCAGGTTTCAGCTGATCCTATTTCAGGAAGGCTCAGGGCTGCAGGTGTTACACAATCAGAGAGATAATCTCAAAGAGAGGCCAATACTGTCTGAAAGGTTCTTCTCGTTGCTTCAACTTGCGTGGAGCTATCCCTGCTGTCCCACTCCCCTCCCCAAACTGGGGAAATGACACCAGAGACACAGTGACACTGGAAACACAGAATGGCGGAGGTTAGAAGGGACCTCTGGAGATCATCTAGTCCAACCCAGTGCTCAAAGCAGGGTCAGCTACAGCAGGCTGCACAGGACATGGTCCTAATGGATCTTGAGTATCTCCAAGCATGAAGACTCCACAACTTCTAAATGCAACAACCAAAGTCTAAGTAAGTTTTTCATTTATGATGAGCCCATCAAACATTACTTGGCCATTCATGTCCTGCTACAGTTTGAACTATGAAAGATTCATCCAACTTTGGGATTGTATATGCCTCAAAGACACCTGAAAGAAACATGCTTTGCTGAGCACAGTCACCAGACTCTCCAAGAAAAACTTCCCAGCTCTATATTCACACAATCTACAGGCTAGAGCTCAGTGGTTCTGTATGGTGTGATTAAAGTGTTCAAATAAATGTTTACAGTTCTTAAAGAAAAACTTCCCAGAGTAAATAATCTTCAACAAGGAAATTTCCTGAAGAGATACCAAAGTAAGGGAGAAATCCACTAAGGGGAAAAATTACCACTTTTTTAATACTACAGACTAGACAGACATAGAGGGTAAAACTACACTGGTGGAAGATTTCCGACCTGTATCAGACACCAGGCATTCTTAGAAGAAGAAAACAACATCTTTACCAAGAAGTACCAGCCTATCAACATTAACATCACAGAAACAGTCATACTTTGACTCACTCAAAGATGAAGGATGAAGACCTGGCTCCAATGTGTGTAATCCTCCAGGTATGTAATCTTTAACAACCTCACAGAACTGATGTAATTTTGACACAGGAGGTGTGCCTGCTTAGAGAAACCCTCATGAATTCTCTTATCCCCTTGTTTAGCCAGCTCAGTGACAGCAAATAATGCTGGGCCACACCTGGGCATCTTTGATCTTTCCTGCTTCAGAGAGAAGAGTAACCACCGGCCCAGACAGATGGATGAAGTGGGTCAGAGTCGTTCTTTGTGGCATGAAGTTTCTTTTCATCAACAGATCACCTATCTCCTGGAGCTGGCTCTTGCAGCCACAACATGTGACAGAGACAACTTTAAAGCAGGACTCTGGTACTGAGACAGCATCTCAGAGTCACACCAGCACTGCATTAACTTTTCCACTAAGAATCATTTTAGACAGGTATTTCAGACTTCTCGGAAAGCCTCACAGACTTCCCACAAAGTCTCCATTGAGAGTATAGAAATGAGGAGGGGTGGAATGCTAGAAAACAGGCCCTCTGAATACTGTGATACAAGAGGCATTTCAAAGACCAAATACTTTGGGTTTAACTACCCTGCTTCTTTAGGGCTGCCCCTAGGCCACCAACAAGACAGGACCTGCCTGCTCTCCTGGTAATGAAATAATATACTCAGGTGCAGTCACAGAGAGGACCCTCCAGCACACACTCAACCTCAAGCACTTCAGCAGCCTAGCACTTGCTTGGCCCAGGAGACACACAGCTGAGGCAGATCACAAGATGGGTGCCTAGAAAAGGGGAGTCTGTAGGGCAAAATTTACATATGGACGTTCTCAGGCTAAGCACCTACTGACTGCTATCTTACATAGACCTTGGCATCAAGAAACAAATATCAAAGCAAACAATTAATGACTTACATCATGGTAAAATACAAAGAGCTAGAACTTCCCATTAAAAGTGACTCCTAACTAGCTTCAGGTAAAGAGGAGAGTACAGCTGTATGTGACAAGGGCACAGCTGATGCTGCTGTACCTTTGTTGGAGGGCGAAAGCACACGCACCAGCCCTGGGCAGCTGTGCACATCTGGTATCCTGCATGAACAGCTACCATGGGCAATCTGGGCACACACCCAGCATACCAGGTTTCAACTCAAACATGAACACAATGAAATAATTACATAACAAGACATTGCCTTTAAAAATCAAAGCCAAAAGCCACTAGATTCAAGAGGTTTGCTAATGTCACAGAAAGAGCACTACAGTTAGACTGAAAAAATGCTGCTATTTTCAAGTATTTCTAATCTTCTCAATGAATTACATGTAAGAAACTATGAACCAAAACCTGAAAGCTTTCAGTACACAAGCAACTCAGACTTCATTCTACACCTTTTCAGCCCGAACACAAGAATAAATTTAACAGTATTAACCTTTTCAAGTTAGTGTCTGCAGTTCTCCAATTGTACTTTGATAATCTTCAAGTTGATATGTCCATAGTAATCAGTTACAAAAGCTGGGCTTGCTCACATGTCATAAGTGCTAAATCGAGGAAAAAAAAAATTAGCACACCTAATTTCCAGCTCAGGAGATAACCCTATTTAATAAGGTACATGTTACTCTCTTACATGTTTTGTAAATGTTTTCTTAAAAAAAAAAAAAAAAGTATTTAATTGCTGCTTTGAAAATCAGGGCTCATGAAAAGTCCATATGTGGAAATGTATTTATTCTCATTTTTAAGTGATTCCACATGTACAGTTACTCAAGTGTAAAAACTCACACATCTTCCAATACAGCAGACCAAACACTAAAAAGCTGGAAAAATGTTGTAATAGTAGGAGATTTATCTAAGAAGAAAATCATGAGAGTCAGTGTTACGATTTTTACAGTACTAACACTACTAAAATGCATGTTCATGCAGTGGCCAAAAGAATTATACTACAGGCTTAGAAATAAATATTAAAAAGCACCAGTTTCTAAAGAGTGGTCCAAAAGGCCATGGTTGGCACATGGTTCTATTTAGGGCATTTTCCCTGTAACTCTTCATTAGAAATGCATGGTGGTCTTGAATATACTGAAGGAGGAGAGCTGTTCCATTGCTTTAAAAATTCTGGAATATCCTGGCTCAGTTTCAGTTAAAAAAAAAGAAAAAATATATGTTTAAGAAGTCAAAGAGTTAACCTTTTTTTTCATACATATTCAATAACTATTGGAGGTTCTACAGAAACAGTACCTAAGTAAAAAATAGTTATTATTTAATAATGTTTTCAAATATATCCAAGCTATTTTGGCAAATTGGTGTCTTTGGAGCTGTGTTCCTTATTTATAGTCTGAAAGGCATAGGCTGCTCATACTAATCAATTATATAACCCCTTTTAAATCTGAAAAGCAAATATAAACTCTCACGAGTTTTTCAAGACCTGAAGGTCCTCTCATTAATTAGCTTTCTAAGCCAATTAAAAGAGGTTTTTTGAACATCACTCAGACAACGTTTTGTTTAACTAGCTGCTTAGGAAACACCATTCTATTCAATATTTAAATTCATAGTTTAAACAACTCACTGAAATTCTACAGCAGAATTTACTGTTCTTGGCAAACAAATCAGAAGCATTACTTTATTCCTTAAACAGCCCTAAAACTCCACACCAACGAGTAACAGATTTGTCAGAACTGGACTATCTTTCACTTACCTTTACATGACACACAAGCACAGGAAGCAAGCAGGAAGTTCTTCCTTAGCTTGAGCCAGCCCATAGCTTGAGCCCGAGCACAGCAGCAATTTCTGCCCACCTAAATCAGTATGGTAACACTTAGCTTTGTGCTAAGGTGGCCCACCTGCCTTTCAGGTGACACAATGCTCATTTCAATGTGGCATGGATCTATATATACTCCAGAGTATGTAGTGGACCCTAATTTTATGCATGGCTGACGAATAATGTTAAAGGATCTGTTCATCTTCGAAAACAGTGCAACAAAAATACCCAAAATACAACATGATCCACTAGTGTTCAACATTCAAAACCAATCAGTGGTTAAAGGCAACCTGACTGCAAAGATACTCACAGAGCCATCAGGGGAGAAAAGGAAGGTGCTCCAACAGTCTCAGCCACCTCCAGATGGATGTAAGACATTTCAAATTGCTAACAATTTCGCTATCATTATTGCTATTAAACTTCCTATAGCCTCATAACTACTACATCCTGGCAATAATATATTGCTCCAGAACTGAGCTTTTAGTCTTCCCGATACCTACTGCGTTTACCTTTCAGTTTGTCCACATGATAAAAAGCCAATGCACTTTGCCAAGACACACACCTAAGACAGGCAGTATGTTTCAGACTATTTTTTAATGATTAGTCAGATTTACGTAGTACTGTCAAAATCTGATTTTTCTTCCTAACTCAGCTACATATTAAGGTATGGTTTTTTGCTATTTATAATGTATAAAATCATGCTACCAATCATCCATTATGATAAACTCTTACACTAAAGAAGAGGTAAAACCTTTGTACGTGTTCACAGTCCACCCAGAAACAAAACCACAAAGTAAGAATAAAACTTTTTTTCCTTAAGTTTCAGAAAGTATTTATTTTAGGTTAAATTATTATTTTCTTCCTGTAATAGCAACTTTTTCAGGCTAGTTAAAATGTTTGCTGTTACAACCTCTACAGGTTGCTAAACACTTTCTGGGTACAAAGTCACAAGTTCTGTGGAATGCTGCTCTGTGTACTCTGCCTCTGCCAGCTCAACTTCCCTAGGTAACACACGCACCATACAAACACCAGGTATAAGTGGGGAGTTAAAGGTCTGTGCGTTTAAATTTTGTTATCTACAGAACACACAGCAGGTTCCATTTGACCACTCAAAGCATCATCTTCTGGGTTTCCTACGATCACAGCAAGTGCCACGTCAGTGCATCCCTTCTGTGCAGTCAAAAAGATTTAAAAGATAATCCAGTAAGTCAAGTAATCACAGGATTTGTACAGAATTTAATAAAAAACCAGAACAAGGTTTCCCTACTCTATGATACAGTGAAAAGGCATGTCAGCACTCCCTCAGTTTTAGAATTCATAACTTTTTGTAAAAAAAGATACAGATTTTTCTTTTTCCCCTAAGTGTTATTCCAAGTACTATTATTCTAAATAAACACTGTGCTTCCATTCATTTATGGTATTAGTAAACAAGTATTTATGGTAGCATGTTAGTTTCTATTCCTTGTCACACAAATGAAACAAATTTCAGTTCTTGAAACAAGTGTCCTTGTGAACTAGGATTTCAAATAAACACCTTGAAACATTCAGGCTCCTCTTACATGTTAAACAACTAATACAACATATGTTAAAACTTAAGACTGAGATTACTGCCTGAACATTCCTGCAAAACTTAAACTGTGCTTCGTAATATTTGGAAAAGCCCCAAATGGGAGAACATGAAGCCTCCTATCAAATGAGCCCTCTTCCAGGGCAACATATCCCATGTCCGACAAATCCTGAAACGTACAAAGGGGCAACCAGCAAAGATTGCTAAACACACTAAAGATCAATACCTTTGCACAAGCAGCACAACCCGGAGAACTAAGTGTGGGACTGGCTGCTGCAACCTTTCAGTTTAATTCTGCTGCAGAAACAAACATGTATCTTCCTGGTTTCTTAAATGAACAAATTGATGCACAGTTATAATTACAGAAGTTTTGTAGAATTCCCTGAAGAGTTCTCTGTGTCCCAGTAAAGCACGAAAGTGTGTCAAGGAACAAACTATTACTGCATCCAGCTTTAGGAACCTTGGCAGTAAANAAAAAAAAAAAAAAAGCATAAATGACTAAGCCAAAATAACTAAAATGGTCACATAAAGCCAGACAGCATGATAGGGGTATTAGAAACCTCAACAACCTCAGCAACTGCTCCAACTGTCAAAATTAGCATTCTTATTAAAAAGACGGCACGATTTTGATTTGCTTCTGTAAAACAACAATATAAAACATGTAAGAGTCCTCCAAACAACTAACTCCACAGAGCAAACTTTAAATATAGACTATTATCAGATTTTTTTTTTCTTCTGGTTTATCTTAAAACAGCTAATGAGAGGTTTTATGAAACACCATGTACAAATATTACGAGAGAATAGCTATACAAACAAATTTTAAGAACATTTCTCCTTGCAGTCCCTCAGAACACAGAAATCGCAAATGACTATAACTGAGCTTAGAAAGGCCTTGCATGTATATTAGAAGTGCCATCAGAATCCATTCTTTAAACTATGCTTCAAAATAAGCTCAAGCATATCCTCGTGATAGCAGATGTGTTCAAAATGCCATTAGAAACAAACACTACCATATCAACAATTTATATTCAAAGAAAACTTTTATTATCACATAAAACTTAAAATCCACAGTTCTACAGCCAAGTTGAATAGTATCCTGACCTCTCAAATCTACAAGTCTCATTAAGGTTTTTGTACAAGCACATACAAAAATAATAGTAATTAAAAAATAAAGAGGGGGGGGAGGAAAGGAATTTTAAGCAGGAGCAAGACATGAATCCAGTTTTCATGTGAAAACAAGGTAGTATAGTTCTGAAGTGCTTCTGACAGTAAGCAGAAAATGTTAGCCACTCCAAGAGCTGGAATATACATATACCTGTTTTGCCTGAGGTCTTTCCGTCTCAATGTTGTTAATTTCTGACTAACAGGTTATTTAAAATAAGCTGGTCATTATCTACCAAAAGTACAAAAACATGTGACAACTACAAGTTAGGCTCAAGACAGGTAAATCTGTATTGATCTGCAGAAGTAAATCTTCTTTTCAACCCTGCAAAGAAATTAAATGTTCTAATCAGCAAGCAAAGGTAGATAATTCTCAAACCTGTGTGTACTCAAACACACAAATGGAAAGAAGAGAGATGCAGTAAAACCTGTTCCAACACGCTGTACGTTAGATATCTGACTCTCATATTTCATAGGAGCCAAAGTAAATGAAAGATGCAATGAAAAGCAAGCTAAGAACAAGGTAGAACAAAAAAACTACAAAGCTTCCACACATTACAGTATTGAGGAAACCCACTGAAGCACATTTTTGTAGTTTAAAAAGGTCAAAAAGGAAAAAACCCAGATGATTTATTCTTAATTCTATATTTGAACACACACACACATACATGTCCTTCACAAGCATCCCTGGATCTTAAATTAAACATACTTTCCCCACAGATCATGAAATTGACCCTATCAGACAAAAAAGTTTGGCTGAAGATAGGTAACTAAACCAAGCACCCATAATTCAGCAGAAAACACTAAAATGTTAAAAAATGGATTTAAGAGTACTAGTAGTTTACCATAAGGATTTGAACTTTATATATGGCAGTCTTCTGAAATTACAGAGCTTAAGAACAACAGCTCAAAGTAAAACTCCAGCAAAAAGTAATTTCAAATACAACCAAATGCACAGAAAAACTACTTGTCCTTTTGTGTATAGGCCATTCAAAGATGGCTTTCCTATCACAACTCTGTTTGTGGGATGACAGATATTATTTACGCACAACCTTTCAGAGCAAAGATGGGCATAACTTGCAGTTGAGAAAGGCAAATGAAAGGCAGCTGACGCCTGCGCTGGTACTCTCCAAAGCACTCCTGATGTGGAAGGCCCCTTTCACAAGAATTCCCACTAATTTACAACAGGAAAGGAATCATCCCTAAGCAGCTAGGCTGAGATTTTACTCTGCTATTGGTTATATTACATTCCTGGTGACAAAAGTTGTTGACATCAAGGTTGAATAGTCAAATTTGCGCCAGAAGAAAAACTGTCTTGCATATTGATTTCAACTTTTTTTCACTACTGACAGCACTTGAATAGCCCAAGAATTTTGTTTAAAAATTTAAGACAGATTTCATCAAATGCAATCGAGGAAGTAAGTCTTATACTTCGTCTTACAAAGACTGTTCTATTTGCGTTTCAGTGACATAGGCCATTGATACTCTGTCATTGCCTTTGAAATTGTCCAACATTTCTTCTTTAACTTTACAGGTCCTAGGAAATGCATAAACTCCATGCCCAAATGTTTCAGGACTTATTTTCCCCGAAGGCCATTCCTTAACAGGACGAGCTCGCACATGTGGCCAACTGCTATATTAAGGAACAGGATTAGTATCTGAAAACCGATCAACATCTACATCACCGCTGGATAGAATAATTGAAATTACTGCACCATCACTCATCAATAGGCCCGCAATCAGCTCCGAGCATTGCTAGCATGGTGCACGAGAACAAGGACGGGGCTTTAAAAACTCAGTTGTTTTCCTAACAGGGTTGTCACTGTTGTAAGACGTGACTTGGAAAGCTTATGAGGTGCAACTGAGTACTTACTCAGCTGGAAGTAATAGAGTGATACTTTCACAAGAGCCTTTAAAAACCAAGTGTGCAAGTGATGTAACACCAGTAGATACAAAAAGGACAGGAAAACAGCATGTAGAGGAGAGAAATAAAAGGCATTTATGTGAAAAGTAGAATTGTTAACTCTAAGGGTTTTTTCTCTTAAATCTTTGGCCTGATAATAACAGTGCATATTTCAGTAACATCCATTTGTGTATTACACTTGGGAGAGCTCTAAACACTCATTTAATTTGTAGAACAGCACTAGATGCAATAGCCCAATCTCTCCACTTTTGCCAGAGTTTATGACAATTTATTTATTTACTTGGTTATTGGAATCACAAGAGGCTGGACTTTTAACTTCTTCTATTGACTAAATCCTGAGATATATGGAGAGGATATAAACACTTAATTCACATAATTATGTTGAAACAATGCCATACTAAAACAAACACAGAAATTCATGAATATTGAAGTCACTGCTTCAGCTCTCAGTTTAGGAGATTCAGAAACAGAAACCTTAGAATACACTTGCACATGAAAAATAAGTGTCAGTTTTAATTTAGAATTTCCTGGTTATTACTGACATAAACAGTACAACAGAAATTTATGTACTTTGAGATTGTAATATCTTAGAATAAAACATGTCCTTAAAGTATGGTTATAAAAATATCCATCATAGTATCTGTAGTCAAATATAAAATTAATATATTTACAACGGAACTAACATGCCATAACAGTCTCTTTGCCAAAAACATTTGTCACTTGGGTAGAATAAACAAGTATCTTAAATTTTTAAACTCTTTCTGCAGTTCAAAATTCTCATTTATCTCCATGACTGTGTTAGATTAAAATGCAGAAAGATTCTGCATTTAGGAAAGGGAGATGAAAGAAGATTTTTATAAAACTAGAACTCTGAATGGTGTTCAAATGTATACAGATAACATTACCAGTTTTGCTGGCACAAATTAGGTCCTATTCATTTTTATGGTTTCTGTTACCAAAGGGAAACAAAGGATGACAGTGCTCCATTTCGATTTCTTAAATGCAGAAAAATGAAAATTATCATAAGTACAATTCAAAGTGGTACTTATTTGGAAAGCTGAGGAAAAATATTTTTCAAAAAGGGAAGTGCTAACATTTCAAACCATTATTTGAAAGCTCTTAAGGGAGAAGTTGAGAGAAGCAAGGACAGGATTACAGCAACATTAGATGCAACCATAGAGTCTTGTAAAGTACAGTGGAGCAAAACAAGCATGTGTATGTGGGTGGGACATTATGTAAAAGGAAATAAATAAATGAGTCAACAATTACCTTTATTGTTTTAAAAATAACCATGAAATTTCGTTCCATCATTTTCAGCAGACTTTAGTGGATAACCTCACCAGCTTATTGCGGTAACCACATGTCTTTTTCCTCCAATTTTGTTTTCTCCAGAATCAAATCTCATTTGGAAGAGGATCATAAATGCGTTAGGACAAATGCAGTGGTATCCAGTTTCTGTTCCCTTCCACTTATCTTGCCACCACAAGGGAGTGAGGAAAAGGGGTCACTGCTGCAACTCAGCCTCAACTTCAGGTTAGCAGCATTCATTTTCTAACAGGCAGAGGCCATCAAAGAACTAACTCAGCAAAACCATTTCCTTTGCAAGAACATTCTCAAGAGAGTCTTGTTAGAGTAAGATTCAGGATGAACCTCTGAGTGCGACTGAGACAACTCACTGAACAGCCCGGGTGCTCACTACAGGTATTTAAAACCCTAATCTGGTTTGGGCAAGTTGGCAATTTTACAACTTGAGTTCCTGTCACCACAGGAAAATGCCACAGTAGTGACTATTCCTTATTTCAGAATCTCCCTTTCATGAACTGAGTCTGTAAAAAAATTTCCAACACCATAACCTCATCCTCATATGTAACAAGCATTTATCAGATGTCTTGCTATTTTTGAGAAAAGGAAAATAAAAATCTGACTTAACTCTACTCTACTTAACTTCTGACACTTGTTAAAGCATTAAATCATGTTTCTTACCCTCCACTCCCATTTCCTGAGAAATTTCTTGTGAAAAGGGGCTGAGAGCTGGTGTGAGTCTGTAGCATGAGCTATGGGACCATCAAAGGACTCCACTGCATTTAGTTCCTTCTTAGGAGGCACTTCCCAGACACATTAGGAAATGAGGTGTCAGAAGGTACTTTACCTGTTTGTCAAGGATTCATAAACTGCCATAAAATAACATATATTAACAGAATCTAGCTAAGTCGGTGAAAAAATTTAAATTACACACTCGATTATGGATAACAGGACTCTTCTCCTTAAAGCAGTATCACGTGAGTTTCTCAAGGGCCACCAAAAGGCAATAAAAAGAAAAATAGAGTGTTAAACTCTTCAGGTGGTCAAAAGCTTCTCTACCAGAATAAGGTACTTTCTATTCCTTTTTCTAAAGTCTAAAGAATGGCTGAACCTTTTTAGGTCACGTTTTTGGTAAGCTTTTACGTTCTGCACAGCAATTTAAATTACAAGTACATCTTGTGGTAAAATTTTAATCTACTAAAATATAAATGTGCACAAAAGAAAAACAATTAAGCTTCATCTGCAAAGTATGTTAAAGCTGCCAATAAAAAGTGCACACATGAAAAATTAAGCCTATAAAAATATATAATGAAAGACATCTGGCACAAATGTCAGCCTTCACATGCTTGTTTTGTCAGCTGTCAAATCATGGTAATATACGATGGTAAAAAACACACTGACAGCAACATTCCTGGTATTTTAAAGAACAATCACAAAATACATGCATCTGCATTGCTACCAAAGTAATTGAACAGGGCTGGTGGTCCATAGAAAAATATTCATGCTTAATGCTTCTGAATCTCAAACGAAACTCGGTCCCAAATTATTTCTTTTCCACACAAGGCTTTTTGAAAGAGTTACCTGGAGTTCTGAGTTATTGCATGAGTTATTACTCATGCAAGCCTTTACAGTTACTGTAGGTAAATACTGTTCCTAAGCAGCAAATGACATGGAGTCAAGGAATGCTTGCTATTCAATATATACTTACCTTTGTCAATAAAAAAAGTATTTTAAAAACATATGCAAGAAGGAAAAAAAATTCCTCCGAATAATTCCCTGCTTGATTTCATCTCAAAGAATTAATTATTTTGGTACATCTTGCTGATTTAAAAAGCCAGTGCTTTTCCTCTACATCAAACATGAGTGCCAGTTACACTTTGTACTTGAGCACATGAAACACTAAAACATCAGGATATGGTCCTATTGCCATCTTCTTATAGTCCATACAGACTAACAACAAGTTGGAAGGAAAATGAAAATAATATATTGATATAGGTTTTGAAACTAATTTGTTTCTTTATAAAATAATGACTGAGAGAAATACCATGGGACAAAAAAAGAAAGTTGTCCGAGATGATGCTACCTATCTGAAGATTTTATATAGCACTATAGTCATAATCTCCTGGAAACCAAAGGAGCAGTAGTAATAAGAGTTAGTCATAAAGACTCCAACCTAGCTTCCTGTTAAATATATAATCATGTTGCAACAAAAACACATTACTTTTAAATAACCATTCCTTCAAGTGTATGCCAGAATTTTTTTCTGCTGCAGTCAGGAAGCTAAATCAGGTCTGCATTTATTCACATACCAGGCACACGGTGACATTTTATTTAAATGCTGAGGAAGGTGAATGAGGAAAGTTTTCACAAGAAACTAAGTTTATTTAGTTTAGTTGTCGGGTTCTTTTTAATCTGTAAAGTCAATTCTACCTTGATGTTATGAAGTAGAAAAGTTTTAGTCTTTCTGAAACTGACTTTCAAGTCAGAAAGGAAGACAGGTGACACTTAAGGGATAAAACTACGACTCCTGGCTTTCAAAGACACTGCAGCAGGCACTGGACTTGGTGAGTCCTGGTGGAAGCTGCCAAGTGATGGGCTTTTCTAAGGAAAATGCCAGTAGGAAAATTTTATAAGGTGTCATTTTACAAGGTAAGTTGAAGCAAAGTCTCCCAAATGCTGAAATTCAGAAATAATGAAGCCTAGGCTAAAACTGGCCGAAGTACAGCTGGCCTCACCAGGGGTATCAGACCTGACCAAGGGCATCTTCTACCACCCAGAAATCTGATGAACACAAAACTGGCCAGTAACAGCTTGAGTTTGTGACACTTGCCTATACCATGTTACCATTCAAAGAACTTTTTCCCTCAATCATTTCACTGAGTAACACTTAGTATAGACTAACTGAATAAATCTCACTGCTTTCACTCATCCAAATAGCAACTAAGCATGTAGGAAAAGTTCTCATAGTGGTGTAAGTCTACAATCACTTGTGCCAAAAGATATATACATACGTACACCTCACTCTTTTCAGTAAGTTTTTGTTATCACCAAGACTATTAAAATGAAACTTTCCACATGAGCAGTAGCTCAGTGAAATATTACTGCCACTTCAAATGCTTGCTGTATAATATCAAACACCACCAAGATATTTAATCAGATTGATTATCTGAGGCTGAAACAAACAACTTGCAGCACTGACAGTCAAAATCATTATTTTAGATGTGGGGAAGGACAAATGAAGGCCTGTACTGATCCACTGCCAGGGAACACTGTACATTTTCTTTCTGCCTCTATCTTGAAAATTAAGAGACTTAAGAAAGAGAAAAAATAAAAGAATGTTAAGACATGACATTATAGCTAATTCATAGATGAAAAACAAGACTACCACTATCAGTAGTAATTTGATTTTGTACAATGAAAGTATCTATAATTTGCATATTTAACCTGAATTTCTCAGTGGATGGAGTTTTTCACACTTTTCTATAAAGAAAGGGAGGTGCAAATTTTAAATACCCATATACATTTCAGAAGATTATATTAATATTGTGCATGTTTTTTTCAACAGATTTTGAAGACAGTGTCTTCATATAACTTATCTTCTGATTTTTAATATAAAAAGTCTTAAACCTCATAATCCCTCTGCTGCATGAAAAGGTGTTTCAATACTCAGCTGACAAGCAAAGAGTAAGGAGCATGGAAATTCAGTTTGACAAACATGTACTTGACCGACTTTGTGCCCTCAGCCATCCATAATTTTGCTCTCCCATATTGATTTTCTGATGCCACACAAGGGCTGTCAACAGGTAAGGTCCTTCTTTCACTAACAGGATGACAGTCATATACCTGATGATGTAATTTCTTATACCCTGTAGAAGCACAGTTCCTTTGGGGCAGTGGAAGAAAAGGGCAAACACACACACATTATCCCACAAACGCACATAAACATGTTTTATCTCAGTCACGATCACATGAGTTTCACTTCCTTCAGAAACCAGACTAAAAATGACAAATGTAGGGAAGATGCATAAATACAGAACTATCAGATTCATTTATTCTCACACCTTTTTATCTCTCTGCTGCTCACTTCCTCAGTAATTTTTGGTAAGCCTTCCTTGTTACATTGTACCAATCATCAAAGAGAAGCTTGGGAAACATTCTGGCATCCATGTAATTCTTGTAAAAACACCAGGAAGTATAATCCTCTCAAAAAAAGGATCCTAGGGAACTAGGGAAGCAGTATTTTGGCTTCTTACCAACCATTTCACAGCAAAGGTAATTAGTAAGTTACATACCATTGGAAGCAACACCAGCATAAATCCAGCTTCCCTCACTGCTTGCTCTCTCTTCTAATAATGCCAAGATCGTGACAGGCTTACTTAACATGGTTATTGTTTCCAGTTTCAAACCCTTATACTTAATTAAGTCTCAGCTCTAGATGATCTATCTTAAACAGCCAAACAAACCAAAAATACTCCAACTCCATTACCTCACCTTTTTCCCCCCTCGCTATAGCAACAATGCATCAGAAACACTTCAGAAGGATTTCGTTTGTGTTGAATGGCTAGGATTTGGTAAGTGCATGTGATAAGCTACTTTTGAAACAAATTACACAGCATAACATATGTTTCAGTAACCGTAAGTATCCAGATTCTGGTTAGTCTTTTCATATCAAGAGAACCCTATGTATCAGGAGCAAAAGTCTGTAACAGAAGTCATCTGAAAAAACAACAAGATGAGTAATAAGTTGCATTTCATGCATATTAGGTACAGTCTTCCATCACCTGACAAACTGGAAGAGATGCCCCCCTGTCTCTTGTACAAAAAGCTATTGCCTTTTGGGATCAAAAAGTATCAGACATTTGCAAATGCTTTAAAAGTTTTACAAAATACATAATCACACATGCCTGTGCACATATACCCCCCCATCCTAATGGAATTCCATGATTTCCATTCAAATGCTGAAAAGATTCAGAAGAGCTGAAAAGATTGGGACAGTGATCAGCATCTCAATACTCCTTTCAAGAACCAACAGGAAATGATAACTAATGAAAAATTCCAAATATTATTAATACAGGAAAATATGTCCAGCTTTGACAACCAATGCAGTCACGGAATAAACACTTCCATCTTCAGTAGCTGCTAAAACAAACACTATTTTACAGGCTTTGACAGAGAACAGAATTCATTTCCCCTTTACAGCTGCAGTGTTTCAAAGTCAGTTAAACATCAATGTGACAGCCTTACTTGTGAGAGCTCAGACATTTACTATATTATCTTAGCTGGACATGAGCAGAAAGCAGAGACTGTGAAGGCAGAGAAGGCAGGGGGGAGAGAGGGAAATCAAGACTGTTTTCCTTAAACACCTTATGAAGTGTTCATCTTAGTTTTTGCCAGAGAGTTATTTTTCTTCTTCATTTATTCTGTATTTAAAGACCTGGCTAATACAAACACAGCACAGATCTGGAAGGCAAAAAGTTCACTAGGATGGAGCTCATGTGCACAGATAATACTCAGCCACCAACTTCTCGCTCTGCGATAGCATGCTTCTACAAATGAAACCCAGCTGACTGAGCTGTTATCAAGGCTTATAAATTAAACTGTCTTATTTGCTGCTAGTCATCACCCTACTGATTTTCTCATTAATATCTAGAAGACACACAGTTTAGTCTCTTACCCTGATTTCTGCCATTGACTTTCCTGTACAACCCCTACCTCACAAAACCATTGTGAATCTTAATATATATTAATTTCACACAGAGCAACAAGCACGCTAAGTACTTAATAGCAAGCAGTTAGGAATATTGGCCAGATGTCAAACCAACCCTAACAATGTGCACAGGCCACTGAACTGGGGATCATGAACAAAGATTAGACACTAAATAACTGTAGTAGCCATTTGCAAATTGAGATTCTGTGGAAACCTGGCTGCTCACATGATTATGGTCCTGTCTACTTCCAGGTGTTCAATTACATTAAACAAAATTAAAAATACATCAATACATGTTCTTACTACTGGTTTCACATGAAAGCAGTTGTTGCCATTGGGGGAAATGCTGTGATCACAAAGAGAAAATGTCTTATGAATTACCTACACAAATGGTTTGCTGAGTGACTAGTTCTTTCATGACAAATGATACCTACAATACTGAAAAAGCTTTCCATTTGGATTCTGAACATATTTATCACTTCTCTGTGCATGCTACAAGCAAGTTTGAAAAAAAGAAAGAAAAATCTGCATTTCTTCCGTTATTCTTAGTGGTGTTTTGTACATAAATACTGAAAAAAAGGCATGTCTGAAATACAGCCGAAACTACAGATCTACTGTTAAAAAATAAAATGGAGAGAAAACAGTAGCGAGCAAAAACAAAACAATGTCACACGAAACAATTTGTGTAAATTATGTTATTAGGTGGTATTCTTTTTTTCTTCTTTGAGCCAAGCTGGAATTTTAGAGAAAGCCTGATGACTTGCAGCGATATCATTTGGCAAAATAGGTAACTTTATATTCAGGAAATCTCCAAATCTCACCTAATCAGAGTTTGAGCTCCCTTTCACCTTCTGAAGGGTCACTTCACAGTTAAGGGAAAGACAGATCAAGATGGACTTCATCTGTCAATAATAAAATCACTCTTCTTCACTCTTCATAGCAGCCCCAATCTGAAGATTTCTATTTCACAGTAATACTTTGAAGTTTCTGTCTGGCCATTGACTGACTCCCCATACTCCCCTAAGACACTTTGGTTAATATTTCCCCCCTAGAGAAAACGAGGCTTCTTCCTGGGAGAAGGGAGGAAAGGAGTTTAAAAATGTGCAAATCACAGACATCTAAACAGCCCTGGGTGTAAGGGTTCCTAGAGACAGACATCCATTGAGCAGTTGTCCTACTTCTCTTCAAATCAGAGACAGCTACTCGTGATGGATTTGGGGCAAAAGAGATTAGGAAAGGAGGAGTCATATATGAATTGCAATAATTGCATGAGTACATTAGTGTTTGAACAAGAGAAGCAAATCAAACACCCCATAACAAAAGCTTCTTTGCCTCTGCTTCTCGAAGCCACCCTCTTCCCCAAAAGCTCAAATGAGTGACCTCCAGGGAATGCTGCCCAAGCCAGACTCAGGGGATGAGCTGGCCTGCAACTCTGCCTACCACAGAGAGATGGTGTGTTGTGCTTTAACTTTACTTGTTAAATCTTAGTGTTTGGAGGGTCACAGAGGTTTTTTTGTGCTGTGCTGCTGCACTCTCCTTACTCCAGTACCACTATTTTTAGTAACCAGCAAATGGGTGGCTGTAGGACCTCTCCTATCACCAGAAAGCCATCCAGCTTGAAGTGGAGAAGCAGCCCAGCTCGTGCATGTTAGCAATTCTTCAGACAGAGGGTTGCAAGCCCAGCCCTGCTTGCTTCTGCTGCAACTAGCACTTCATTACATCCATTTTAATGCAGTAACAGATCTTTTTTTTCCTTTTCTAAACAAACCTTTGATTGAAACACTGTAAAACAAATGTGCTTCTTTTCTCTCTTTATAATCCTTATTGCACTATGTTAGTTACATATGTGTCAGCTCTTAGCACAAAAAAACTTTCATATCCTAAAAAATTCCCTTCCCCTACATGTATACAAAACTGATGACTATGCTGTTTTACCTAGTATTTCCTCCCAAAACTGCAAATTCTCAGACTTGGTCAAGACTTTAATTTCCATATCAATTACCAACTTCAGAAACATGATACAATACGTTGAAATACAATTTAAAATTGATTTCAAATTTATGTATATCAAACTACACCATAATAAATATAGCTGCATTAATTAAAAAAAGGAACAAAAAATTCTCAGAAGCAACAGTAAGTAAATTCTGTTAAATATGCAATTCAAAGTATGTATAGACCTAGTTACTCAAACCAGAAATCTTGAGTGAAATACAGGCACGTGGTGTGTGGCAGATTGGCAGTGGAAAGTTCTGTAGGGCAGGCTACACTCAGAACCGTGCTGGAGCTGAGCCCATGACTCATGTCAAAATTGATGTCAAAAAGTCTTGTGAGTTTTCTCAGTATATGCAATGCACACTGCACAGCTTGTCTCCATTCAATACTCCTCATCATTAAAAATGATGCATTGTGCTAAGCTTTTCATTGTCTTAATTTATATCCTATGACATCACAAACTGTAGATGTTTTTTAAAAATTCAATTTAACTTGTAAGACACAGTAATCTGCTGAGATATGACTAGTTTTGTTATGTGACTTTTAAAGGTGAAGTGTGGCTGAAAGAAATGTAACAGCAATATGCACCAAATTTCCAATATAAAATAGTGAAAAGTAAAATGTTAGAGTGAATTCATTTTTAACTGAAATCCCCTTGCTTTTACTCCCCCAAATTCAAGTTACTAAATAACTGCCAAATACTCCCTTCATGTATGACACAGCATAAAACAGCTGAGTACTTCTATTTCAGTAATTTGCAAATTAATTTTAAGTGTTTTGGCAGGATAAACTTTACATGCATAAACCTGCAGAATAGACAAGCTGCTTCTTTATCTACTTATAAAAAGCAGAACTCCCTTCAGTTCCAGTCACGTGAATTTAATTTCATAATCAATTTTATTATGAAAAAAATACAGATTCTTCCTGTTGGGGCACAAAACATTTATACAAATAGAAGAAACACAAAATAAAAACTTCTCCATGTGTAAACAACACTGAAGACAAAACAAATATTAAAACCCTAACCCCCAACTCCCTCCCAGTTAAACAAGACATTTCCCCCTTATCCCTCAATTATATTAATCTACAATTAGAAAGCTGATGGTAAGTAAGAAAAAACCAAAAAAACCAAACCAAAACAAAAACAAAACAACAACAAAAAAAACCAAATCACCACCCTACAATTTCAACCTTAAGTTAGATCTTAAAAATAAGCCCCATTCATACAATGCCTTAGTCATCAGGTCACAATCCTAACTTAAAACAACAAATTTTCCCTTTTGGTTCCATTATAAGGTGATAGCTAGCACCTCTAGTAATTTAAAGACATCCCATTTTCCTTGAGGTTAACCAGACAGCAAATCAAATAATCCCACAGAGGATTCAGAGCAGGCTTGACCCATTACTGAAGTGTTAAATTAGAATTTCAAAGAGTAACTCCATAGCCACCCTTTACAGGGATAATTTTTAATTCTTCTCCTGTGAAATGTGAAGTTAAGTCAATACTTGATGTTTTATCTCATAACAAAAGCAGACAAAAATACTGCTAACTCAAAACAATCTAGGTTGATTCTTGTTTAATAAAATAGCAAAAGGCCACTGCTTCAATGTTTTAATAGGCAAGTTCTCTCTAGCATTTTTTTACAATTTCAGTATTAATTCACATCAGTAGAGAGAAGCAGGCATTTTATTTACATTTTATGAAATTAAATACATAAATATATTAATTTTCTCAACACAATCCACAAATGCCAATGAATCTGAATTTTGCATGTGGAGAAAATAATGTGGGTTGACCCCATTTTACAGCTAAGAAAATGAGGAACTTAAGCTCAAGTGACTTGTTTAGTCCACTTCTGGCAAACCTGACATTGAACAATAAGCCCCTGGCTCTCTAGCACAAGGCCTAGCTCCCTGTTGTTACCTATATAAGTTCATTCCCATGGGTACAATTATAGCGATATTTCAATCACATGCAGGGGCAAATACTGCAAGTCCCCAGATTCTACAAAACATTCCTGCCACCTTACGTAAATTATTTGTTGAATAAAAAACAAAACAAAAAAAACTTGTCTAAGGCAACAATATGTTCAATTTTTGTAGCTGACCCTAAGCCAGCCTAAATAAATTATTTTAACTGCCTGTTCAACACAGCAGCAGAAGCTTAGCACAGCAAGAGCCACAGAACCCATCACCAGCATGGCATTAGAGGGGTTGATGTCACCTGGTATCCTAAACAAATCAACAAGACAGAACTAAAAACTGATACTACAATCAGTACAAATTACAACAGAAAAACACACACACAAAAACCCCATGCGTTTTTAATTATTAAAATATGAAATAAAAATTCTCATGTCGTTTCAGATATGCACCCTCACAGAAAACCACGTTATATTAATTTATTCTGCTCCTCAAGACATTGTCTGTGTAAGAAAATATCAGTTCCCTTTTACTGACTTCCTTCCCTGCCAGTGGTAAGCAAAATCAGTTAAAAACCAATAAAACACAATGTTGTCTTTACATTCAGCTAATGCAAGTGAAGTATTAGCAGAAGCAGGTTTGACCCAATATTGGATTTTACATTTTCATCTTTCCTGTACTGCCAGTTAGCTCAAACTTTCTGCAAGAAACCTTATTTCCCTTCTCAGAATCTTGTCTCTTAAAAAGTCCCTACTCCCCCGAGGAAATTCTAAGGGCAGGTTCACAGTCGTCCTTTCTCAGATTCCGCAATACAACTTGAGTAAAAATTATTTACACAAGTGTAACAGAACGGAGTACAGCTCATTTATGAAGAAGTTAGCACTATGCTTATACAGCAATATTTCCACAAAATCAGAACAGTAAGAACAGTCTTCAAATCATGTCATCAGCAAGAAAGTTACAGCATATGGCCCTTCCCACCATAACACAAAGTACTCCCTAGTGGGTTTAAATTTTTAAGAGTTCAATTCTACCATTGCCAGACACTTTATATATAGTTCACTTTTTTACTTCTCAATTGCTCTGAGATATCCAAATAGGTCTCATTTTGATATTTTCAGGTTTTCAAAAATTCATCAGTTTTACATGATAAAATACCTCACACTGACCTTAGCAATAGATTTGGGGAAAAGAGATGGCGTATACAGTGGCAACCATGTGAAACTTTAATTTGTATTACATCTTTGTAGTCAAATGCATCCATTTAATTATGGACAATGATACATCTGATACAAGGAGCAGAGCTGTGCCTATAATGAATTTTGCATTTCAGCCATTGAACAGGAAAAACACATATTTTAAAGCTCTTACAAGTTGTGCAAATAGTCAATTCACCAGGAAAAAATGCCCTTGTTTCAGATAGCTTACTTCATGTCGAAGTAGGGTAAGCTATTCAAAGCATTAAGAACATCCACAAGGGGATGTAATTGCTAAATATATCTGTGAATGTATACCTTAGCTTCCTTTGCAGTTCCTTGTCTGAGAAGAAAACCTAATGGGTAGCAGATAAATAAATTACATCTATAAAAGTAGGCAAGAGAAGAAACTACTGTCCTTTACTGTAGGACACATGAAACAGATAGGATGTTCACCTCCAATGTAGGAAAATCAGTTCTCTGACAAAGTATTTACACACCAATAAAAAAGCAGAGCTATTCCAGAGGCAGCAAAGCTCTGCCCAGAAACACTGATCAGCCCAGAGACAGCAGCCATCTCCTAAGAGGCAGGAGACCCAAAAGCAAACCTCTGCTCTGAATCAGGAGCAGTGCAATTCCCTCCTCCATCTTGTTGTGCACCCCCATCCCAGTGTTCAGAAGGCGGAGGCATGCTGCTATCCGCCCTCCAGCCTCTCCCTGCTTCGCAAAGATGGGTGTATCCCTGATGTCCAGGCCTGCTGGTGCGTCTGCAGGCACAGCTCCTGCAGTCATCCCGGGTGAAGTGGGTGACACTCTCAGCCACAGCTGTAAAACACTGGCAACCTGCCCATCCCCAGCTTGGCACAATGGGGAGAGGCAGGGCCACCCTGGGCCCAGGAGCAGCCAGGGAGTGAGACCAGAGGCCAGGAAGCAGGGAGCCATCTGACCTGTCAGCTGTCCCTCTACCCGGGGCACAGGCTGTGCCACTGAGATGGTGGCCCTGCAAGAGCCCTCTCCTTGCACCCCGCAGCAGCTCCCGCTCAAAGCTGTACCCACAGCCACGCAGGTGGCTCCCTGTGGCTTACTGACTGTTCAGTCTTGCTGTGACTCTAGCCTTGAAATCCAAAACTTTTCATTTCAGAATTTCCTAAGAGAGCCATTATAGCATTTCTGATTAGCAGGGACTTTTCCTCCCTTCCTCAATGAAGCTACTTACGAAATCCAAGCCAACTCATTAACAGCTTTCAGCTAGCCAAAAATAAATTTTCAGTAAGCAATTTCCCCTCAAAATACACACACGTAAGTAAGTCTAACTCTCTAGTAAGAGTCTCACAACCACAGATCAAGTTGTCCTGACCCAAAACACGGGACTATCCCAAAGCTTTACGAGATTGTATCAGAAGACCACAAAACAATTCTCCTGGAAGCTGGGGGCGGAAGGAAATAGCTCAGAAACTGAGTGATGAAGCAAATAAGAGGACAAGTAAGTGGGAGGCAACTTTGATAAGTACTGTTACTGGAATCAAGTTCAGCAGCAGCAGGCTGTTAGAGGCTTTTTTTCCCCCTTTAAGTGCCCACAGTACCTAAAACAGGACCAGAGCACCATATGCATGGTTCCATGCCTATATTCAAAAATAAATACATACTATTGTGAAACATATGTGCTATATACACAGCATACTTGGCACTAACCTCCTAAAGTTGAAAATTAATAGAACAAATCTATTTAACCATTTAGGTAGTGGCATATAGCCTGTGGTGTACAGTAGTGGTGGTGGTGTGGTTGGGGTGTGACAGTGGTGGAATAGCAGTTATCTCATAAGATGGCCTAGTTTGGGGTAGTTTGGGTTTGGGGTTTTTTGGCTTCTGTAGATAAATATTGAGTATGTTTTAAGTGTGGCAACATTAGTGTTATACGATTTCACTCGCCGGTATGGGTTCCTAAAATATTTCAATGTTGCTGTAGTGCGTTGACCATGGTCTGATGCCAGACACCCACCAAAGACCTCTCTCTTACTCCTCTCTGCAGATGGACAAGGGAAAGAAAGTATAACAACGGGTTCATGAGTTGAGATAAGGACTGGGAAGGATCACTTACCAAACACCATCATGGGCAAAACAGATTAGAATCAGAGATATTAATTGAATTTATTGCTAACAAGATCAGAGAAGGATAATGAGAAGTAAAAGAAAACCTTAAAAACACCTTCTTCCTATCCCTCCTTCCTTCCTAGCTCTACCTTCTCCCCCATCGGTGCAGGAAGAGAGGGAATGGGGGTTATGGTCAGTTCATCACCTGTTGTCTCTGCCACTACTTAGGGAGAGGAGTCCTTCCCCTGCTCCAACATGGGGTCCCTCACATGGGAGACAGTTCTCCACAAACTTCTCCGAAGTGAGTCCATCTCAGGAGCCAACGTTCTCTACAAACTGCTGCAGCCTGAGTCCATCCCATGGGCAACAGTTCTCCCAAAACTGCTGCAGTGTGGGTCACTCTTCCACGGGGTGCAGTCCTTCAAGGACAGCCTCTTCCCCTGTGGGTCCTCCACAGCGTCACAAGTCCTACCAGGAAACCTGCTCCAGCATGGGCTCCTCTCTTCATAGGTCTGCAGGTCCCTGCCAGGACCCTGTTCCAGCATGGGCCTCCCACAGGGTCACAGCCTCCTCTCAGGCATCCAGCCGCTCCGGCATGGGGCTCCTCCACAGGCTGCAGGTGGATCTCTGCATCCCCAAGGACCCCCATGGGCTGCAGGGGCACAGCTGCTTCACCATGGTCTGCACCAGAGGCTGCGGAGGAATCTCAGCTCTGGTGCCTGGAGCACCTCCTGCCCCTCCTGCACTGACCTTGGTGTCTGCACACTTGTTCCTCTCACATATTCCCACCCCGCTCTTCTTTGCCCGCAATTAAAACTGTGCAAGAACTTCTTTTTCCTTCTTCTTTAATCTGTTATCTCAGAGGCATTACCACCGTTTCTAATGGGCCCAGCCTTGGACAGCAGCATGTCCATCTTTGGAGCTGCCAGGGGCTGGCTCTGCTGGACAAGGAGGAAGCTTCTGGCAGCTACTCAAAGAATCCGCCGACTACCAAAGCTTGGCCATGCAAACCCAATACAGCTGATCAAGAGCCTAGAACTTGGATATTGACAAAAGAGTAAACTCATGAGGAAGGAAAGACTAAAATCACAGTCAGGGACAAGGAATATTTTTAACATTAGTAGTCACGCATCAAGCTTCATGTACCACCAGCTGCACATAAACCCTATTCCACCACAGGATACATTCTGGAAGTTACATACTGTAGTTCCAGACAGAAAAAGTTTTACAGGAGTCTGTTCATCAGGACTAAGCAATAAAAACACAGTTAACCAGGATCTGTGAAGAGAAGCCAAGCAAAAAACCACAACTGAAAACTGAAAGGCCATAAAAATTAACCCAAGTGAAATTTCATATGTGTTGGCCACCTACTTTTAGAGAAATGTTGATGGTTTTATCCCATTTTAAAATACTATTAAACTGTGTCACCACACAGTAGTTTCAAGCTCACAATCTGAAGAAAGAAATGTAGGGATATCTCACTCTCTTAAAGCAGTCAAGTAGGTACCTAGAGATTGAAGACAAAGGAATCCAAGACAAAAAGGGATCTTCAATTCTATGTGTTACTTCTAAGGATAATGTTTTAAAGTTTAAGTGAGAACATTCAAATATAAGCTAAGAAAAACATGCTGAAAAAAACGTGAATGGAAACATTTTAATTCCTCCTGACACTACTACAGCTTCCCTCAAGGAAGAACCAAATTGCAATATCTACTATAAAACTAATTCTTTTCTCAGTTCTAATTTTAAATATTCCTAGTTTGCCTATTGCTGTCATTTTGAAAGATACAGAGTTTGGTGTATAGAGAACACTGTAGTTTATTGATTTGGGATTACTGAAGGAAAGTACTGACAATGAAAAAAAGGGAAGAATCTGGACCATAAAAACAGATGTTGGAATAGGAGAACAGAGCATATTCTTCATTTATCATGGCCACAGTTGCAAATTAGAGTTTTAGCAATGCATTTACACATTGGCAAATATTGTGTACATAAGAGTGTCAGTACCCTTTTTTGGTTGTGGTGAGATGACTAGAGGAGGTTTCTGTAACATATTTGAATAGTTAGAATCCTGTACAATGATACTGTAATACTCATCAATATTTCTAAATCATTTCATAATACTGAACTTCCGTGATTTATCTAGGACCTTTCATCTGAGGTTTTCAACATCCAAAGTTTGTTTTAAAAAGAAAACCTGTAATTTCTTGCCAGTCAAGTTAATATAAAAGCAAATAAATCAGATAGAAACACATTGTACAACACTTCATATTATAATCATCTACAAATTTGCTTACCATTATAGCACAGAAGTCTTCTGAGCCTAACACCCCCACATTGTGGTATTAGAAAAATTCACCCACTTTAATGTACAGAAATATCCATGAACCTCAAAGTATTGTACTATAATGCTGTCAAATAAACAGACTACTGGAATTCAATTTCCAGGAAGTCAAGGCAAAATCTACTGGCCTTCATCTGAAATACCAGTGTCATTTTCAAGCCCTGTATTTAATTAATACTATTTACTGTCAAGAGCCAAGCCGTGTAAATATTTCACTCTTCCCAATTCAGGGACTAAAGGCAGGCCCAGAGGAAAATCTGCCCAAGTAAATGCATCTCATCTTCTCTGATGATGCAAGTGCTCAGTTGTCCTGTTCTTGACCTCTCTAGAATTCCTAGGCTCCAATACTGGTGATACAATGTCATCAATCTATATATAAAATATACATTGATTTTCCACAGATGATAATGACAGCTATTTCTTCTGCTAATGCTAATACAGTATAACTTCATCCATATAAAAAGGTTCCTATCAAGGTAAGAAATGAAAAATCTTAGCAAAGTCCATTACAAAGTCAAAACCAATATTTAAGAAGTGAATAAAATCAAGTTAGCAATCCCATTTCCTAAATATTTTTTATTTATCTCACTGAAACTGCACTGTTCAAAATAATCTTCCAGGATATAACTACATACAAAAGGCAAGCTTCAATCAATTGAATGAGCATTTTCAACAGTCCTGGATATATATTAAGTTTAGTTCCATCAATGCAGTAAAAAGTTCACTGACAGAGCACTCCATTTTAATCCGTTTACAGTAGTTAATGAGTTTTACATATATAAGAACAGTTTAATCCAGCTTTACAATGAATTTGAACATTGTGGCCTCAAAACTACGAAAGTACTTTAAAAGTACTTTCATTACTAACAAATCTAGTTCTGCTAGTTGCAAGCATAAGATTTCTCTCTGCAGTACTCTAAATTTTCATAAATTTTAAAGGAAAGAAATGCAATATATTACATTTGTGTAAATTTCAACTTTTCCACAAAATAATGTTTTTCATAAGCTCCCAGTTCCAGTTTTAGGAGAAAAAAGCCTTTGGGGTGCAATTGTATAAATCTCAATAGAAGCTCATTTCCCAATACTTCAGTTCTCATTGTACCACCCACACAGAACTTCACTCTCAGATTAGGAGTATCATTTTAATGCTGATTGCATTAAATTCACTATAATCAAGCATCCACTTCTACAAGCATCTTCATAGGCAATTCATGTTAACTAATGTCGCTGCTGAACAGTGGTGACTGAACACAGAATAATCTTACCACATTTCATGCAAAACACAACTCCCCAGTTTTGAGGTCTAGCAATGGAAACACATTCCCTTTATTTATCACAAACCAATTCAACGCAGATTAAGTATCCCCCACAGAGAAGACCAGACTCATTAAAGATTACACATACCTGTATTTTATTTCAGCTGTTTCAGAAACACAGCTTCTGTGGGAATTAGGGTGCTCTGAACTGACTCCAGAGTTCTAGGTAAGCACCATTCCAGCCCTGCTTTGCAAGCTCATAGAAGTGAGCTCTGCCTTACTCAGGTTGGATACTTGGAGTCTACTGTAGGTTCCTCATTTACATCCTTAAACTAATACTCAAGGCTCTTAAAACTTGTTTCAATATAAGGCACTTTCATTTTCAGTATTGCACTTTATTTTCTTTATAAAGCATTCCCTTTACACACACAAGTATTAGGAGAACACAGTCAAAAACGAGACATTTGTCAGAATTTTCTATATCTACTACAGCTGTAAACAACAAGCACTATAACTCAGAATGAATAGACACACAGATATTTTCTATCACACTTGACACTAACTACAACACAAATGCCAGTGAAATCACTACAAAGTTAGATGGAAACAGACTCTTCAGATCAAGAGTGACAGAAAACTGAGATTTCTCTAATCTACGTTCTTTTTGCTGGGAAATATTCCTTACAAAGCAAATCACTTCAAGAGAAAAAGAGAGAGAAAAAAAAATGTTTTCTGACTGATAACTTTTAGACTAGGAATTAAAGTAGATTTTTTTATCTGTTTGGGTTTTTTGTAAGTCTAAACTTATCACCATTCTAATTGCATCCCTTTTTTTGTTAGCACACAGCAGCTGCTTCCCACTACCTCAACTAACATGAAAAACAGACCAAATAAGTGTTAAGCAGTAGTTTCACTTTCCAAAAAAACTTGATACAGTGGTAGACAAGCTGAATGTGCACAATTTCAGTCACAGTCGTGGTACAGTCTCACAACATACAGTCAAACCCAACATCTATAATTCCACAAGCAACACTAGTCAAAAGCCAAGGCCAGGATTTCTCAAATGAAACTCCAACTGATGTATCTGTCCAACACTAGTATAATTTCAGATGAGTATACTGGTTAAAATAAACAGCTACCGCTCTTTGATCTTGCAACAGAGAAGGTGAACATGCAAATATTTCAAATAATAGGACTGAAACCCTGGACATTCAAAAATCAATAGAAAAATTTCCAAGGATTCAGTGGAACCAAAATTTTAAACTATTCCTTGACTTATGGAACCCACTTTTGCTGAACTGTCTACAACAGGAACACAGAGATAACCACACACTTCAAAGCAAAAGGATATTTTTAGTGAAAACTACCTCTCTACTTCATCCTTGCCCTATAAATCTTTTCATGACACCCATTTTTTCCAGTGGTTTATTCCTGGCTGTCATCACCATAGACTTCATATACAAATATTCATGGCCTATTTGCTCTTATTAAAGGTTTTGAACTTCCTAGACACAGCAACTATATTTTGGTCAGCATCTGTTAAATTACCAGATTATTTTCTATCACTGTATCAAACAAATCTATAGTTTTGGTGCAGAATGTAGCAAGACTAAGGAAAAGATGGGGATTTTTTCTCCACATAAATTAATTAGGAAAAAACACAAACAATTATATGGAAATTGCTTTTTATTTTAATATTTCCCTAGTGCATTAGTTTTTTTAATCAAAATTAGAACTGAGACAACTGAAAACAAACATATGATCAACTTGACAACAAAATTTCATGTTCTCTATAGAGAATCCTGGCAGTCACATTTTTCTCTTTATTACACACATCTAACTCATTCTGAGTGCTATTCACTAGGAAAACAATATTTTAGGGTCTTTGAATTTTTTTAAAACAATTTGCTTAAATGATTACAAAAGCAGATCATTATTGAGAAGACCTGCACAAACACATTATGATTATGCAGTCCAGATAAGTAGTGTAAATAAATAATAATTAATATGGTGTAAGTAATAAATGTAAATAAGTAATAAGATCTTTGTGGCTCAGCATTTTCAAGTTAATATAAAACAAAAACAAATTATTAACCAGTATTATAAACTTCATTGAATAGAATGAACTACAAAGTGTTTTATCTGAACTGAAAAGGGAAAAGACAGAAAAAAAGCACCAGAAAACTGCTTAACCTGTTTTCATTCCCTGATGCTAGAAAATTAGGAAAGTTTAAAGAAAAGCATTGTTAGTTTTCAAAAACTGCTGAACACAATTAACAAAAGAAGAAATGATACTTGATGTGGACATACATAATTTTACCCATATTTGGTTGACATTTTATAAACAGTCATCCCCCAAACAACTAAAAACCCTTTCAGCAGGCTCATTTCCCACCTCTATATTTAGTGTACAAGCCTCAAAAATACATATTTCTGACCTTAATAAGTCACTCTACGTGTTAAAAGACAACATTTATTCATGAGTACACTGAAAAGGTTCTCACATAAAATCTCAAATGCGTATTTGTTGTAAAAGATTTATACCAAGTGAGTATACTAATATATCAAACATACCTAAAATAAAACCACAGCATTTATATTCTACTTTCTTTCACTGCACTACCAAACTATTATTAGTCTGCATTTAAACAATCCGCAGGGGTCTCTTTTTCTAATTCTCAGTGGTATTATCCCTTCTTGAGAGCAGAGTTAAACAGGCACAGCACTGCCTGATGGAGTCATCAGACAGTAATTCTTGAGCAACAAGCAGTTTAAGTCATCAGTGTCATTATACCAATTTCAACCCTCAATTTAAGTAATTTATTAGTGCACAGAGTTGGACGGAAAAGCTTGTATTATTTCATATTCAACCTTTGCCATAAGACAGACCATAACCAGCACATCTGAAAAACATCAATTCCTTAGTTACAGGATAAAATATCAAACAAACCTAATGAGAAAGGCCGAAGGGATCAACATGTGATATTCTTTCTCAGCAGAAAGTCCCATTCCTGGTCCTGGCACCAAAGCAAGGACCCTCTGCTTCCATAACCAGTCTCGGCATTATTTTTCAAAGTTTCTAAAATGTTAGTATTTCCACTCACTACTTAAAGCCAAGGCTTGTTCTGCTGTATCCACACAATCAATTTAAGACAACTCACATCAAACTCCCCAGTGAAGAAGATAAAACTGTAACACAATCCAATTAAATGCAATAGGATATAGACAACTCACCAAGACTCAGCGATGCAGACAATGATTTCTAGGGGCTGTGTGTGCAGGGGGCCTCACTACTCAGATACATCTCAAGCATGCTAGGAATAAATTTGAGAGAAAAATATTAGTCTTTTTTTTTTGGAGATGGGCATAGACAAACAAAAATATGATGTTTAGAACATTGCCGTTTTAAGCATAACACAAGGAGGGAAACAGAAACGTTGCAGAGCATTATCTGCTTTTCCAGACATAACTACAACTCCCTTCCACTTGCACAATCACTCCAGGCACACAACTTCCTTTCTACCTGCTGCCTACTGTAAATTCACAGTGATAGCAACTCAAATGTTTACATTAACTTACACAGTATGCAGACACTATTTTCACTAAAGAATCTGTGAGAACTCTGAAAGTGGTCAGTTCCTTTTCTGGTTGAGTGCTTGATTTGATAGCACATTAGTTTCAAATCTCTAAAAAGGAGAAACTGGTGTTCTTTCAACCATTATTATAAGTTGCATGTACAGAAGCATGTTTCTTCTCTCAGCCCCCACTTACAATACTCCTGACCCAAGTGACAAGCATCAGTGAACAGAAAGCCTTTCACTAGTACCAAGTCCCAAAAAGCAGTGAAGGGTCCCATAGAACAGAGGCCATACACTGCACAGCAAAATAATTTCTTCAAGGGAGGAGGAGCATGCCACTGCCCACATAAATATTATATATTTATATATTATATATTTTAACTGCATTTCCATTTGTAGGTCAAATAGCACTTTATGTCAAATGTATCCAAGCAAATTACCAAATAAGAGTTTTCTACTTTCTTATTCTGAAAAACAAAAAGTCAGAACATAAAGCAAATGAGACACAAATAAAACGAAAGATACACTACAATAGTCATCAGCAAAAAAAAAAGCACACACTAATTATGCCTCAAGAGAAACAGAATTTAGAATCAACTTCATTCCTTGTCATTTCTGCCATCCTACAGAAACGTTCTTCAAACAAACTCTGCATAAGTTCTTTCAGTCACAGACAGGATACCAGTACAGTAATAGACTATTCAAGGGCACCAGTAACAAAGAAGTATTCTTATACAAAATATATACACAGAAGATAAGACTACATTATTTCCTCAGGAATGTCCAAAAAGCACACAAGCTCTGTGGATCACAAACTCAGGGCCTTGAGTGGGTCCTTGTTGACAGAAAAAATCATCTTGTCTTGGAACAAAATTTTAAGTAAGCTACTAGATCTTTTGGCAGTTCAGGGAGACACCAAAGAGAAGTCTCACCAGCAGATGGGGGCTGCAGCCCCAGCCCACAGTAGGGAGACCTTTTCCACTGAGCAATAAACATGACACTGCCTGTGCAAACAGAAGCATTTCCCACTCAGCTCCTGTCTTTTACCTGCTGTGCGCCAGTGAATGAATACTACCATTTTGTTTCTTGACAACTAATGTGGCTGCTCACTTTTATTTTCCTGCTGTTTTTCCCTATTTTTGCATCCCGCCTCCTGGTCTCTGTGGCCGCAAATACGGCAGCTCAAGGAGTCTCTACACAAGTAATGTGGCTCCTGATCATTACAGTAGTGTCCACAGGGCCCCATCGGAAAGGACAAGCTTTGCTGATTTTCATTTATTCTATTCATAAAACGTTTAACAATAATACTGTCTGAAAACAAAGACAATGAATTATAGCTTCACAGTAGAAGCACTACCTTCAAAACACAAAAACATGACTAACAAGATCTTTCTTCCCAAATAAAACTCTTGAATTATACAGCAACTAGTGACAGGCTCGTGTACCTGAATAGATGCATTATCTAGTACATTTCAGATGTATTTCTCTAACTAAACTAGGCTGTCAGTTAAAAAAAAAAGTACAAGATGAAAATGAAGTTATGGACAACAAAATTATCTGTTAGTCCTTTGCCTTCCCTTCTCAAGCCCATTCTGGTGGTTGAAGTAAAAGCAAACCAACTACTACCCATGCCTATGCAAATTTACACCAAATCCCACAAGACTCAGGAGTTTCTTGGGATGACCCTCAGAACTCAAGGGAAACTACTCTTGCATGAAGCCAGGTGTCACAGTGGCCTAACTCTGTTAACGGTGGTGCACAAAGGCCCACATGAAGAGCAGGTCTCTGCCTCGAACAATACACAAATTATCAACATTAGCTATGATACAAAAATGGAATACACCACAGCCACACGTGCCATTTTCCAACACCACCATCCAATCCTCCATCCCACAAAGAGTAACAGAAAACTGTTTTAAAGGTCAAAAATCCCCAACTAAAAACAACTGACATGGAACAGAATAATACACTGTCTGTCCTCTGACTTCAGAGAACTTTACATCTTTATTTTCCATTCGTGCAGAGTCACTTCTTTCCGTTCTGGTCTCTATTCCAGGTAGCTAAGATGCGTTTACCTCCTTGGTCCACAAAAACTTTGTTGTGAAAAAAACACACAACATCAACGCTACAAACTACAGTTAAGCTAAAAGGGAGCAAAACCTGCCACTTTCAGAAATCTTGGAAGAGAGCATCCACAGCATGCAAGCTTAGTGAGCATGAACTTGGTGAGCTTAGTGAGGCTTTTCTCATCTACACCCAGTTTTCAGGTTCCACCATTCTTAAACTAAGAAGAAAAGCAGCCACAAACGATCTCACCATTGTGCAGTTATCACTAGCTTCACACAGAACCGTAGCAAGAAAATATTTTGAGGCCTCATGAAAAATTCAGTATCTTTGTTTCAAAGTATTGCTTTAAAAAATCCAGCAAAACAAGCAGAAGTATGTTTGCACTGCAAATGCCAACAAAAATTGGCAAGCAATTAAAATAAAAAACCTTTAAACTATGCTGCTCGAGCTACATTTTATAGCCTGTAAAGTATCAACAAGTTGATTTTTTTTTTTTTTTTTCACCCAAGATAATGGTAACAACTCTTCTGGACACATTTAAAGAAAATAATACATTTCTAGCTGTAAATTTTAATTTTGGAAAAAATACAAAGATTTAGACTGGAAGAAGAGCTTTTCTCCTTGAGAATATAATTAAAAACTGTTAAAATAAATAATTTATTTATTTGTATACACTCAATCTTCCTCTACAAAGAATCTATTTCAGAAAATGGATCAAACAGGACAAGGACACTGCTCATGTATCTGGAGACCAAGGTATAAATCTGAGCGAAGACAGCAAGTTAAATTAGCTGACAGTAATCACATGTATTTCTCAGAATATACAAGTAGTTGGTCAGCAAGTCCTGACAATAATTTCAAAAGACAAAGAGTAAGGACGGAAGAGCTACTTTGCTTTTCTTCATTCTGCTTACACCATGCTTTGAGTTCACAATCTCCACTGCAGTCCAGATGATACCTGAACTCTCAGATGCACAAGTATTAAAACTTATGACCTTGGGTTTTCTTGAGGTTTGGGTTGCTTTGGGTTTTTGAGGGTTTTGGTTTTTTATTAATTTCTAATTCCGTCACACAGGCATATGATAAATTTGTAAATTCATAAAAATATGTGTAATAAAAGTGCCAGTATATACTATCAAATTTATTCATGGGCAGACTTTCCTCTATTCTCAAGTTTTCTTTTTAAAAGCAGTTTAGTATCTCCTACATAATCCATGGGGTACAAATAGGTGACAAACTGCATTGTTTTTAATTGGAGTGATTTTCTTCAAAATCCATGAGCCAGGCTCATTAGAGATCAATACCGACAGCAATGAAAAACTAAATCTGTTCACACACAGATGAATTACAGCATAGGCAGAGTAAGAGTAAAATTCCATAATAATTCTGACCTAACAAGCAAAATGTTCTTTCACTTTCCATGCCCATTCTTCAATCCCAGGCTTCTCCACTGAGGCAGCCAATAAAGCAGCCAATTGTGATATGCCCACTATAAATCCTACCCAGGAGCAACAATATGTCTTACATAGCTCACTAAAAAAGCATCAAAATAGCAACTCTCAGTCAATGCTACAGCAGATATATGTTCTCACTACGTCCCCTCATAGAAGCTCACGTGATCCATACTATCTAAGATTTATGGATAAATCAACACATTCGGTAGATATTTTAATTAATTTGTCACCTATACTCTCTGCCCTTTCATTAATCCATTGAAGGTTTCCATGTAACGTGGCCTATTCTAGCAAAATACAAGTTTTCCTTTTCAAACAGCAAATAACTTCTTGAAGTTTAAAAACAAAGAGAAAAATGTAAATAGGATTTATTGAGGGCATTGCATCTTAGCTGCAAAAAGCAAATGCATATTCCAAAGAAGCTTCTGAATATCTAAGTAATGGGAACACAGTCACAGAAAAAGTGAGATTTACTATCAGTTGTAACTGCTAAAATGAGAGCAAAGGAAAAATAATATCTGTCAGTAACTGTATTAATGGGAGATTGTTATGGAAGCCATTTAAGGAAATGCAAGACTTGGAACAGCATAATGATGCAGCTGCAGAAGAAAAAAATGTGCATATTGTTAATATGTTGCGGTATAGCTTCAGACATTTAAATTAATGAACTAATTTCAAACTTCAAGATGTCAAGCACTCCAATGACGATACATTTTCCATAGGAATTGTTTCCATTATATATCCATAAAACTCTTAAATAAAATTTCCATTAGTCTTTAATTTGAATAACATGCAATTTCCACAGAAAAAGACTGAAAAATCATAAACAGCTACAAAACGCAGTGCAGCAAATCTACCACATTCAAGATCTATTTTTCAAACTATTCATCAACTCAAAATAATTGTATAAAATCAGCAAAAGTATTCCAGATGCTAAGGAGAGGAAAGGCTGTTCTAGGTAATAGGTAAATGCAGGACTGAATGAAAGAAAATTAATTTCTTCCACTCATTTTTCCATCATATAAATGCTATCTCTGAATACTCACAACACTGACAAAATGGCTTTGTCTTAAAACCGTTTAAAAAATTCCCTGGGCTTTTTGTCTTTTTTTTTTTTTTTTTAATTCTGTATCCTAAATTGATTACACCGTACAACCTGTCATTTTTCATGTCAGATTTCTACTTGGTATGTTTTGAAAAGGCTAAGCTACTGAATCATTAAAATAGGGAGTGTTTGCATAATCTAAATACTGCTGACAAACTACTAACTGAAGAACTGGTAAGATGCCTTCGTAATACATAACCACTGATGTAATATTACAAATTACTCTTACTACTCAAAGTTACCATTTCACCAATACATATGACTCTTTAAAATGCTATTCCAACACAGAGCAGGAGTCCTGGCAACTGTATTTTATTCCCTGAAATCATAAAATATTATCTAAATATTATCTATAATAAATACATGAAATTTATGTTATCTAAACTCCATTATCCTGGTAGGTAAAAGCCAAAGAATACTTCTGTAAGGTTTAAATTCCCAAGAGAAGAAGAGCTCAGATCCTGTCTGCAAGCACACAATGGAATCACAGCTGACGATGCACATCTTTTTCTGGATGTCTCCATATGCTCAGGAGGGCTTTTTCCCCTCCTCTCCCTCCCTGTTTCTCCCTCTCCACCTCCCTTGCTCCCAGCATTACATTAAAGAATTTGTCATTATCTGCTGCCAGAAGTATAAGAATGTTTTAACAACTAACAAAAATAAAGTAGTGCAGTGAACTTCACCTCATTTAAAAATAAAAATAGGGGATCCTGCCAGAGCAGCCGTCTGTAACTAAGTTAACTAACAGCAGAAAATGGGTGGATGAATGGATGCTGTTATATCCCTTCTATAAAGTAATTATCAATGTTACTCTGTTCTTAGTTTAAAATGCTGTGTCACACAGCAGAGTATATACCATAACAACACATTTAACCTCTGACCTCTAAAGCCAAACATGGACATAAATGAATATTGAGCATTTTAATACCTATAAGAATACCAAAGAAATGTGTGGAATTTGTTAAATATACCTACTTGCATGCAAACTGCATTGTTTAAGGAGGCCAGCTACAGCAAATGTACAAAGAACTGAACATGGCAAGAACTGTTTTAGTTCAGTGTTCCCTTTCTCCAATGCACAATCTATTAGTGCTCGGCAGACAAAGAGAGTTACGTTTATATTTAAATTTGGTAGCAGTCTTTGGTTCGTCTTTTCCTTTCAAATGAACTGACAGCATCCTCAAGGCTTAGACCTCTTAAGCCTCTGCAATTCTGGTGTCAGGTGCTAGAGAAACTCCAGCTGAGCGCAGAAGCCCAGATTTTGCCAATGAGACAGTGACATCAGCAACAAAGGCAAGGAGCAGAAGACAGTGGGCATTGTAGCAGCAGCTGGCTCGCTCACTGACTTTGTTCTTCCTGCTGCAAATCTGGGCTCCCTGCAGATGGGCTAGCTCTTACTGGTTTTTTGGAGGACGGAGGGAAAAGTTGGGAATGCCAACACAGGCGGTTTACATGCCTCTTTCAACAGAGCCTTTCAGCCTTCTAATGAGCAAGCTACACCCTAAATGATTATAAAAACATAAACATTATTCTTAAGTAATTAATTTTTACTTCAGAGTCTCAGTTAAATGCAATACACTACACTATATGTGAATAAATCCCTTGTATTTTCTAATGTTTCCACCAGAAATAACCTTTATTTTCTCTCTCAAATACCACAATTCCAGTTTAAGAACATAAACTGATTCCAAAAGTACCATTCTTGATGGCAATGAAGTATTCCGTCCTCAAATGTCTCGAGTTTCAAATTTAGCACTGACACCACCAGGACACACAATGAGGAATCTGCACACTTCGTAAAGAAGTGCCTTCAGACATTGTGGAGATACTGAAGAACCACATCATAGATACAGATTCTCTCCCTAGTAAAGACCACAAGCCTGAGAAAACACAAAGTTGAGAAATATTCAGGTTTTATGTGAAATAAAAGAGTACAGTGGCTAAAAAGATGAGGTGATTGCAGCACGTTTGACATGCATTTATTGCATAATGCCCACCGAGATAAAAGCATATTAAAAACAATGTGATTCTTCAAAATATTGCATGATGTTAAAAAGATTAACCTTTCTTCTTAAAGCTGTTCTCAATATTTTTGAAGGTTGAGTCCATGACAAAGTATTTCTTCAAGTCTGTAGATGACCAAGACTTCCTATGAACATTAAGCTTCTCACAGCACTTCTCAAACTTAGGGATTAACCATTTGGGGGCAATTTACAACTTTCCTTATCTCGTACGACACAACAGAGCCAACTTCTATGTCCGGTCCCCAAAGAGCTGTTACCACAAATGCCAAAATAGGGGATACAAATGCATGAATGTCCATGTGTGCTTGCATACACGTCTGTACGTGCAAATATGCGCAAGCCTGGTATATCCTATTTGTGACACCACTGCTGACGTAAACAAATGTTCTGGAAAAAAGTAGGAGGCACAATACCTACACCAAGTGTGATAAAACAACCAGTTTCCATTCACACGAAGATGTTTGTAAGCAAACAAGATCCCTGCTTTGGGGAATAAGAGTTTCGGTATGACATTAAAAATGATGTACAACATGGTCATTTCTCAGAGAGCATCCAACACAGGAGACCAGAAGCTCCCTCCCTTCTGGGCACTGCCAGAGGATTCCCCCATGAGATGAGCCCACCAGGTGGCCCAAGACTGCCATTGGGTTATAAGGAGCCAGGAAATTAACTGACTAGAGTTGTTTTTACAGTTCAGTACATAAAAAACCCAAAGGGATAAAATCCAAATGACTGCCTTCAGCCACAATGGCAGAACAAGAACGAAAAAAATGCTTTAAGTACAAAGACTGGCAGTCTTAAATGCTTACTTATTTACAGTGGCAATAGAGCTCTGCTGTAACTGCCATAGCCAGGCACTATATGCTGAGCTCAAATTATACTTAAACATTATGGGTTGACTTCTAAAGCCTATTCACCTGCTTCTTACTACTCTGAGGAAAAAAAAAAAAAAGGAAGAAAGAAATACAAAAACAATTGATTATTATCGAACAAGCAGGCTGTTCTCCTTTCACAAGGAGACTCTCCCTGCTAAACTACAAGTATATTCATACAGTGTCCCACATACACACACTTCAGACCGAAGTATACAGGCTAACTCAAACTAAGTATATATCATGATATACAGATATCACGACTTCCCGGTGACTACCGGCAATCTCCTTGCCTTTTTTTTATATTTCCCTCCCCCCCACCTTTTTCTGCCAGGCTCTCGGGCAGGTCTCCCGCAAACTATACGGCCTGAATGCCCCTCTCCG
>VWZW01004687.1:476593-534173 GCA_013397115.1 Edolisoma coerulescens | reverse complement strand
GGGCGGGCGGCAGCGCGGCGCGGTCCGGGGGCCGCCACCGCCCCTCGCCGCTGCCGCTCGGCGGAGCGCGGGGCTGCTCCGCGCCCCGCCCGCAGGGACAATGGCAGCCGCCCCCCTCGCAGCCCTGCGCAGCGCTCCCGGGAGCCTCCTCCTCGGCACCCGAACCGGGGAGAAAGGGGAAGGGAAAAACAAAGTCCTTCGCCCTCGGAGGGAGAGACTTCGGCTGTGGCCCTTTGCTGTCCGTCCTCGGAGGAACCCCGCTCCCAGGCGGGACCGGAGCAGTCAGCCCTGTTACGGCTTTCAGTGGCCCATATTCATGTAAACCGGGAAGCGAGGCGGGGGGATACAGTCTTGTTTCCTTTCTTTGCCTCCGGGGAAAAAAAAAAAAAAAAAGAAAGAAAAGACACACATGCTGAAAATCGTGTCAGCTGTATCTCACTCATGGGAGCGAGAGGATTGAGATGCAGGCTTTCTCTAGATTGGAGGAGTGAACACATGAGTTAAAATTTGTTAAGGGCTGGAGGGCGATTGTTAAACATTGCCCTTTAGTTCAAGAAGCAGTCCATGACGCAGAAATCCTACCTTACAAGAAAAGCTTTACATTTTCCCACATATCGATAATGGCGAGTTATGCTTTCCACAGTGCAACAGTCATTATTTTTGACATTTTCTATCCTGGATGTGCAGCCTCAAGTTTTTCTGTAGCTAGCTATCTGCAGATTATATATTGTTTCTGGTGGTATAGCTAACTCTGCTTGCAATTAGGCTTGTCCAATATTTTTTTGATCATAATCCTTGTTTTTCAGATGGTTATATTTTGCCCTACTGTGCTGCATACAATTTCCCATACTTGTCTGACTTAATTTTTTTAAGCTGTTTTCTTGCATTGGGCAAAAATAGTTCAATTGTTTCTCCAAACAAATTAAAGGAAAACTCTTTCCCACTCTCCTCCCCCCTGTTAAAGAAAAAAGTCTTTGCAATCAAGTAGCTGAAAACTTGCAACATTTTCTTCTGCTAGTGAGTGAACTCAGAAATGGGAGGGATGGCCACCAGAAATCTATTTGAATTTAGTCCCATTAGAGATGGGGATAGAGGGATTGTCATTTTTATATGCTCAATTAGAGCTTTGATGTGAAAGTAACCAGAGATCCAATCCGCATTAAATGCCACTGTTTTAGCTGGAGTACTTTTGACATCATCTTCAGAAGACAAGGCTCCAGCAGTGGGTTGCAGCAGCTGGAGAGGACAAGCTTTCTGAATGTCCCGCCCCATCAGTTGTATTTGGTAGAGAAATTACTTAGTCTTCAGGAAGCTCTTCCACCCTGCCCGTGCACAGGCAGGCATAAAAGCGATTGAGGGTTAATTCTGTCTGTAGAACAGGCAGAACAGAATATTACCTTGAAATAACATAGCAAGTAAGAGTAGCTTGTATTTGGAGGGGAAAAAAAATGAAAAAAAAAACACCCAGAAAAAAAAAATGGGGTAAAGAGTCCTGGGGAGACAGCTTTTCCTCTGACCTCATTTGTCATATCTGTACAAATCTCTGTAGCAAATAAGCTAACAGTTAGATAGGCAATAATCTCATTTACCTCACAGTTGTGATTCATTCATTCTCCTATGCAAAGTGAAACAGTGGTTCACTGGGGGAAAAAAAAGAAAAAAGTATGTCTTTAATTTTGTGACCATAAGAAGTCCAATTTAGAATTGCACAGATAATTTTAATTCCAGCATTTCTTATTTATGAAAGCTTGATATTTTTTTTTCCTAACGTCACACTTTCTTTAACATAATCAAAAATCTTTATTAAACTAATACCTAAACCCACCAGGAAAAGCAAGGAAGGTCTTTTAACTTGCTGCAGTAGGAGCATAAAAGACAGCCCATACAACACAGAGTTTATAGTCTCAACATTGAAAAAAAGCCCTGGCTCCTATGTGGCTGAGTTTCCTAGTCAAACTGTGTGGGAGAGGAGATTTAACTATACACATATGCTCAGATCCACTGAAATTTGTTACAAGCTTCTAACTCCTAAGCAAATACACTTTGTCATCTAAGGCCAAAACCCAAAGCCCTGGTTACAAGTATCATTGTATGCAAAGAACAGTAATTATGTTATTCCTAACTGCTATTCTTTCAAGGGAAGGGACCATCTTCCAGATGGGAAATAGATTTGATAAACACACTTCAGTGCAGATTTTATTCAGCATTACAGCTCCTCTCTGAACCTTCTCCAGTGTCACTATTGCTGCATTGTGCTGACTGGAGCTGGGCTTAGTTTCTCAGCAAAAGCTGCATCCATTCTAAACAAGAGTAATACAGGCTTCCTGTCATCCTCTTGTATTCACCTTCCTCCCCTTCATTCTTCTCCTTGCTATTTTGTGCAAAACATCACTTTATGCATTCATTTGATTATTCACTGTGATCTGCAAACTTTCCTGATGAGAAATTTAGCATTGAGAGATGTTTTTTATTATTTTGAGTTTTCAGTGAAGTTTGCTTGAATTTCCTCTCATAACTTTTTTTTAACAGGAAAAAAATTAAAAATCTGAATGCAGCCATGTTTTCCTGGTCAGTACAGTCATATATTTTCAATGTTCTTTTTTCTTACTTACTTTTCCTACATAACATATTTCTTAAAAAATTGGTACACAGGGTGAGTAAAACTAGCACTTGCAGGTGTGTTCCTAACCGGTTTTCTAATAAATAAAGTTATTTTTCCATAAGGTGAAAGGTTATGAACAAACTGTTGGTAGCTTATGAGCTTGGTAGGCCTTTCAGGAATGGCTGCTGTCTCATAAAGCTCTACCTGCAGCCTATATGCAAAAGGAAGAATGGTTTATGTGCACTTGCTGACATCAGGATTACATGTAACACGGCTGTTGGTGCACAAAGCCTTTTTCATGAGCAGCTGCATTTACTCTGTAGAATCACTTTGCCCACCTTTATGGGGAATTGAATCCCCACTTATTCATTAACCTTCCCAACTGTATTTAAATATGGTCTTTATGAAACCAATAAGATTTCTGTTGACACAATATATACCTAACTCAAACCCACAAAAAAACCAAAATGAAATTTGAAATCATGTAGAACTACGGCACTATCTTAACCTTCTTCAGGATTCAGGTGACCTGTTGAGGTCTTCTGGTTGAAGCCTCAGCTCCAATTAGGGCCAATTTTGAAGTTATGCCAGGTTTTCCAGGGTCATTAACAGATGATTTTTACTGTCACCACAGCCTCTTTGAACACATTTCTTCTACAGTTTGAACACATTTGTGAGGTTTTTTTTCCCCATGATGTCTAATTGGTCTGTTCCAGCTTATGCCTGTTGCCTCTCACAATGAAAAGCTTACTGTAGACTTACTAGAAGGCTCAATTTCTCTATAGCTGCCCGTTAAGAAGCTGAAGAGAACATTAAAATTGACACAAGCCTTCTCTTCTTCAGACTAATGGCCTGACCTTCTCCATCTTTTCTTGTCCATTATGCGCTCCAGCACCCTCACCATCGTGGTGGCCCTCCTCTGGATTTTCTTCTTTATGTCTGTGTCTTTCACACACTGGGTAGCTCTAAACTGCTCTCAGTTTTCCAGATGCGATCGCACAAGTACTCCATGGCTGGGAATAACCACTTTTCTCAACCTCTGGCAATTCTTTTGCTATTTTAGTCCAGGATACTGTTGACTATCTTTGTTGCAAGGTCATTCCTGATTTACTTGTTGCTCACCAGGCCTCCCAAATTTCTTTTCGAAAATCCTTTCCTATCCTTTTAGCCTCCAGCTCGTAAAGCAATGGTTATTCTGCACCAGATGCAGGATGCTGTGCCACCACTCATTGGACTTCATGAGGCTCCTGCCAGCCCATTTCTCCAGCCTGCTGAGGTCATCCAGAGCACTGACCTCTGTTTCTCACTTTGCTGTGATCTGTGCTTCATCTCATCGCTGAAGTCACTGACTGACCATGTTACACAGTAACAGTGGCAGTATCCATCCTTGAAGTACACCGGCCACCAGCAGGACCTACTTCTGCTGATCACAATCCTTGAGCCCAATGGTCCAGTTCCACCTTATCTTCCACTTAACCTAGTTCATACCCCTCCAATGTGGTTAAAGGAGGGCCGTGGTTGATTGTGTCTAAAGCTTTGTTAAAGTCAAGGTAAACATCATCAGCTGCTCTCCACTTCTGCACAGATTCACTTATCTCATTATAAAAACCAGTCACATTGGTCAGGCAGAATTTGCCCTTTGTAAACCCTTGCTGCCTGCCCCCAGGCACCTTCTTGTCTTTCAAACACCTGGAGACAGTGTCCAGGAGGATTTACTACTTAATCCTCCCGCAGACTGAGGTCAGACTGGCTGGCCTGTAAGTTCCTTGGATCTGCCTCCTAGAAGATGGACATGACATTTGCCTCAGCGCACCTTCCCCCAGTCACCACCACCTTTACTCACTACACCACCACAACCCCCCTGGCATGATACACACACTCTACAGTTCCTACAGCTATGATGACCCTCTGGCCTCCCTTCACATCTCCAGACTATTGCTGATTATCCTCCTTCCATTAGCCCTTTACCACAATCTGCCCTTTCAAAATAATACATTGACTTACATGGCTTCCTATAAAGCATCTAGGATCTGGCTCAGGTTCTTCGAGGACACTTTGGCTTTATCATGATTTGATACAGTGCTACAACAGCCTCATTAAGAGGTTGCAGTGAAGAGCATATCCTAGGCATATAGTGCTTATGTGGTTAGAAAATAAGATTTTTCTCCTGGAAAAACTTCAGACATTAATGGTTTTGGTTTTTTTTTTGCACCTCAAGTAACAAACTCCTGACTAAAAAAAGTGGTTAATCAAGCATCTTGTTGTATGCTTATGTCTTATTAATTCAATAATCTGCTATATTTTTTAATTGAGTAATCTTGAAAAGCTCAATACATTTTTAATACAAGAAAATCAATCAAGATAAATTTTAGCAAATAAAATGTTTTGAAGAAAGTTCTAAATGTATAGACTGAGAATTAGAATTTTAATCTGTATTTGTTCAAATACTTTTATACTAGAATAAAAGACTCATTTTACTCATGCTGCTGTGGTAAACAGATCATGCTAAGACAAAATAATGTTCAGCTGAGGGAAATACACCTGTAGAGCTAAAACTCAACTGCTGTGATAGTACCACAAGTGTATTTACTTGTCTCATATTGTATTATCATATCAAACCCCTTGCATTTTTACCTTGCTGGACATGAACCTCCATTTACCCAGCCCACTTGCTTCTGTCAAGCTTTCCTTCAGCTATGTACAACATTTGTGACCACATGAAGTGCTGGATCAGACAAGCAAAACCTGCCTCCAAAGCTCTTCTGGAACACTGTGAGGGGACTGCTGAGCAGGGGACACCAAATTCCAACCTTGAGAAAAGCGGTAGTGCCTGCTGGGTACTCCTGGACAGCCTGCTGGAAATGGCCCTGCTTGAGCAGGACGAGGTGATCTCAGAGGTCCTTTCCAGCCTTGGGAATTCTGTAGCTCTGTGATATTTTTGTGGAAAAAAAATTCTCTATGCTATTCTGCTTTATTTCGCACTGCTCTCCCAACTTCTCCAATTGTTCTTCCCTTTAACCACCTTTTTTTTCCTTTATGCCCTTATTTTCTCTTTCATCTTTGTTTTTGCTAGTCTTTTATTCTCAGTCTCTCCCATATTCTCATCCTGCAGCATGTGTTCAACAATAGCTATGTTGTGACATATTCTGTGTATTCATGCAGTCTATTTAAAAAGACATTGCCATCCCTCCTACTGAGGATGAAAAAAGCCCAGCTCACCCCTGTACTCTGCCTTTAACCAAAAAGGTAAACAACCCCCAAGCATACACATTAAGGAGCAGAACTGAGCTGCTTATAAGAAATAGAGATAGAAGTGTTTCATTATGGTTTCGCTGTTTAAAGAACAGTGTTGTCTTCCCCTTGTAATTACACTGTTGAATATGTTAACTTACCTTTTTGTTTAGAATTGTGCAACATCGTCTTCTTCCCTTGATTTCCTGCACTTGAATACACAAATTTTTGTACCTTCACAAGATTTTCATATTGAAGAGCATTGCTGAAGAAGGGCATGATTAAAAGCCATCCCACCATTACCAAGTGGAGATGTATACATTGTCAAGCCCCCCCTTGTGCTGCTCTCTTTGTGCTCTGAAAATTGATTCTAAGGCAGACTTATTAATTCATATTTAGCAATTACTTCTCATTGTTTACCATAGACATTGGAAAACTTTCCTCCTAAATCATGAGCATGCAACCCTAAGTGATTCTACATCTTCTATGTTGAAAGTACTTTCTAAATTTACTATTAAGCTGATTACACCCTGAGTCTGATCAACCTCTGCTCACCACTGGCCACTTACTATGTAAATCTAGAGTTATGTACACATGTAAATTTACCAACTCATGTAATTAGAGTCCAGAAGATAGAAAAAAAAAATCAGAGTGGTAGTGAAACATGTTTTTAACTGGCAAAAACTAAGCATGTCTGTACAAGCAACACATTTTATGCAGCAGACTTAAAATCTGCCTCCCTCTGTTGCAGTTCCTAATGCCCTTATGAAAGAAATTAAATTAACAGGGAAGGATGACAGTGATTTAGTCACAGAACCAGTTAAATGACTTTCCAAACTGGAGGCCACAGATAGGTTTTTGATTTACAGATAGCACAGAAGCTTGATCTTAGAAACTTTTAACTGAAGTAAATAAAGTCCAGAAAGTATGAAGTAAATTTAGGGAGTCTGGCTTCATTTCAAGATAGAGTTAAGAGTTCTAAATTATACTTCTGTAAATTCAGACAATCAGCTTTTTGCTCTATGTTTTTTATTCTTTGTTTTTTTAAAACTTATTTTTATCATTAAAACAATTACATTTTTATTAGAGCTTCCCAAGCTCACGGGTTTTGTTTGACTTCGAACCCTAAACCCTAGAATAACAAATTTTTTGTATGGAATAATTTTAATCTAACAAATATTAGGAAAAAAAAGTTGTCCCTGAGCTTTTTGGACTATGTAGCCGGGCAGAGGTTTTCCATTCCCTGAGACTACCTCCATTTCACCCTAATGGCATGGCCTCTGAAAGCTCCTTGACATCAGTTTCATCTGACTCACCAGAGGCACCAGGAGTGAGGAACAGTCATTCTTGAAGACTGAGCCACAGAGTGCAGAATGACTAGAGTATTGAAGATTTCCCTGATCAGTTTCGGACATCTGTCCTCTTTCCCCAAACTGTTCCTTGGATTTTCAGACTCTGGTGGTCTCCTTGAACTGCCTTCCCTCCTCTAGGAGTAGGTACTATTGCCACGTGAACCTCCGAATGTAGTCTGAGATGAGGCATTGCTCACAATACAGCAAGAAATTCTGTGGGTTTCTTTCTCCTTTCTTGTATCAGGAAGAAAAGGTGAAAACAGTACTGAACTTTAAATAATCACTGGTCATCAAAACTGTTACCTCACTGAAATAAGTCTCTGCTCCAGCCTCCTTGCGTGCTCAAGGAGACAGCTCTCTATCAGTAAAATGTAGTTCACATTTCTGAAGTTATAGTCCTACCTTAGTACACCCTCACATCTCCATTTTTTGTCGACAGAAGTTTTGGTTTTACTACACATGCCTGTTATCCATTAAATATGGATCATCAGGAAGTAGTTAAGTTAGCAAAAGCCAAGGCTGAAGAAGAGAGAGGCTACAATTTTTGTATTATATTTTGATACTTTTTCTTGTACTGTCCCACTGCAGCCATTCCACTTTTAAGTTCTCAAATACATTTGTAATAATTATAACAACGTTTAAAAATATTAGATAGTAAAGCTGTTTCACAAAAAAAAATAATAAGAGGAAAGGGACTCAGAAATGGATACACTAACTTTAGGCTCATATTTGCAGTAAGACAAAACATGCTTGACTAGGTGCTTGAAAGATGATGCAAATGTACCGAATGGTTTGGAAAAGCACAATTTGTAATCATGTGTGTACTTACAGACAACTTAACCAACTCAGCCGTACCATTGTCTGGTGAGTCCAACCTGACAGCGAAGGTAATGGGCTCTGTCAATAGCTCTGCTTGCACTCTTTAAATCAACAAGTGTTTTGCAAGAGCCACTGTAGCTGACTGGTTTCTAAGAGAAGCGACGTAAAGCTGTTTCTCCTCCCCCACCCTTGCAGTCGTTTCTGCGCTGCCCCACTCAGAAGGCAAGTTACAGCCTAAACTTTCTCCTTCTCGTTTTGATGCTTAACCTTAAGAAAGATCCTGTGTTAGACAATTCAAGTACATTTGATGAGATTCTTATAAATACTGTGCTTGCTGAGATGCAGGCTTCCAAAACAAATTGTCCTTCGTGTGCTCCTCTGCGAAGTCACAGACAAATGCTTACCAAATGGAAAAAAAAGTCCTGTGAAGGACGGCCCGAGCTGAGAGAAAGGTGCCCATCAGAGAGTACCAAAGTATTAGGAGGAATTTAATTTCTTTATAGAAAACTATCACATTCCCTCTTAGTTTAAATACAGCTGGATTGTTAAAATATATACCCTGAATTCAGAAAAAAAAAGTAACAACAAGATCATGAGGCTGAAGGAGGTCAAGAGGCCATGTGTGTCCACCCCCCTCCTTTAAGACAGGATGATCAACACCTGTCTCACTCCTAATGGATCGGTCTAACCTGTTCTTAATGACCTGAAATGAAGACATCTCAGCCTCCCAGGTAACTGCGTTGCCTTAAACTTCTTACCATAAGTTTTTCTAGTGCTTAAACATAGTTTCTTTTGCTACAGTTTAGCCCTTTATCTTCTCCTCAAATCTACCGAAGATATGGAGATTTTTTTTTCCCTCTCTTTTTTGCTACTCTCACCCTTAAGCAGAGCTGCAGCAGTGTTTCTCTTCAGTCTGTTGCTATCCTGAGCAAACTCAGTTTCAGCTCGGGAGAGTCTTTCCTGAGTATCCCTCTCTCCTTCCAGGGCACATTTTGCTGGTCCCTGCTCACTCAAGCCGCTGTGGGCTTTCTCCTGTTGGTACAGAGAAAGGAATGCATTTTTGGTACTGAGCATACTGCTTAGTTTGAAGCCTAACTGATGCTGGAAACATGACTTTGCCATTGCCATAATTTGCCATGAGAGCTGTACGTCACTTTCCACATCCCAATAATTATTTTATTCCTCCTCCACCCCTCCAATAATATGGCATTGCTCACTATTGCTCAGAGATCAGATCTACCGTCCTAACTTTAGGATTCCCCAAATTTTAAAATGCAGTTTAATACATTATTATGTACATTGCATTGATGTAAAGACACACACCTCTTCAGATGAAGACCTTGCCCAGCCATTATTTAAACAAAAATCAAAGAAAGACGTCTAACAGAGCTACTTAGAGCACAAATATTTGTACGTTTTGGCAAAATCAAGACTCTAAATCAAAACATAATAAACAAACAGCACTGCTAGTGCTTGTGAGCAGATCTGCCTGAATTTTTCAAACACAATGGCAAATGCATTATTTTCTGTGCTGCCTGTATTTCTACAAATCAGGATTTGGAATATAAGAGAACCATCAGAGAACTACAGAAAAGACTCAATAACACCTCATTATAGTCTTAAGACAAACATTCGGATATGTAGAAAAAAAACCCTTTCAGGATGGAGGATGATACTACTTATCCCTATAAAACGGAGATGGTCACATTTGCTTAGGTATTCTGTTCATAGCTATGTACTTTTCTAAACAGGTCACATAACTATAGGCTTAAACACAGGGCACTACACTTCTGCTATAGCAGTGATTACCTCTTGAACACGATCCCATTTTGCTAAGGACTGTACAAGTTTATTGCCAAAAGATTTTCCTTGGCCAAACATTGCAAGCTAAATACCAGATAAGGAATGGGTGGACTGGAAAAAAAAAACAAAAACAAAACCAAAAAAACCCCCAACCCAACCTACAAACCCCATCCCCACCCTCCACCTAGAGACTGGAGTTAAAGGGAACAATGAAAAACAAGCCGAGTACGGGATTTGGTATGATAGAGAGGTGTCCTACTCCAGCAGCTGCTAAACTGTTGTTGAGTCACTTGGTAGAAACTAGAGCAGGGTAAACAATGCAACAATTCAAAAAATTCAGGAGACACCCTTAGGTAAGTGATTTGGCAAATATATTTAGCTTTGCTGGGGATACTCACTGAGACTACTTACGTGTCTAAGCACCTTGCTAATCATGCTAAGCTATTTGGAGTCAGAAACTGAAATGTGTTTGTTTGAAGCTGGTGGGCCTGGTTTTAGCCGGTTCTTGCAAGACAAAATCATGCATAATACAGTATGCCTTCCAAACATGCATTTAGTTGAATTTATTTGCTACTGATGTATTTTTTTAACATTGTTTTTATACTCATTATTGTAGATCCACGTATTTTTTTTTCTGTTAAAATTATATACATTTAAAAAAAAATCCAACAGTTCACTATTCATTAAATACTTACAATTTTGAGGGAAAGCATGTCTGCAAGCAAAAAAAGCTTTTTTTGAAATTACTTAAATCCCTACTACTTTGATAAAATCTTTCATTTTCTTTGAATAACAATCATAGGGGAGGAACCCTGGATTGTGACATGTAGAACAAGCTCTATTCAAGGAAAACAATGTATAATTGTGTGTAACTTGTGTATAATTTTCAATGTGTTGATATTCATAAATATAAAAACTTTTCATACGCATGGTTTGGTTTTCCATACTGGCTATCTTACATGCAATATTTAGTTTGTAATCTACCCATAAAAACTGAGTAAAATATGACGCATTCTTATTAAATTGATTATGTGCCTTTTCTGTGGAGGAACTGCTTGTGATATTATTCAGGAATTCTATTTGATTGATTACTTTAAAGTGTGTTCAGTTCCACAGTGTCTTACTTAGCGTCCCCTTCACTGACACATTGTTTGTGAATACTTTAAAATTTAAGAGGAGTAAGAAAATACATTGGTTGGAGAAGACAGGTGTTATATTTCTGTTTAAACATCAGAAGGCCTCTCCAGCTATGTAGTAATAAATTGCAATTTACTCATTGTGTGAACTTATTTTCCTAATATTTTCTCACTATTCTGTCAAAAACTAGGGAAAATAAATTATAATCATGGAGATCAGGGAGAGCATAAGCAGGGAGTGTAGGCTTGCCTATGTCTAGTAAGCCTTCCTAATTCACATAACTCAAACAAGAAAATCAAGTGAGCTGGCAAACCCCAAACAATGGAATGAAGAAGTAATGCAAGAGTAATTTCTAATTAATGCTGTTTATTTTGTAGAAGCAGAGTATTTAAACATCTGGAATTTCATCTGAACACCACCATTCAGATATACTGCTTTAAAAACCTATATGTATCACTCCTAATATAATGCATTATATCTAGAAATGTGCCTATATACACATTATGTACATAAAATGACATCTATAAAATCACCAGCTGTAATTATTCATAGCCATTGTAAGTAAACATGCTGAAGTTAAGGCAAAAAGATAAAGTAATAGAAGTTAAAAGAAGAAAAGATAAAACCACGAATTTCTGAGCAGATGAAATTCTAATAAACAATACCACTTTCAAGAGATAAATTCTCCTCTTTTTGTGCACCATGCCAGTTTGGTGACAGGAGTAAGAAATTCTGGAAATGAAATGCAAATTAAGGTGAAACTGAAAGTCAAGTTGTTTCTTAAACAAGGAAATGTGCATACATTTTAGATATCCCATAACCCATAACCAAATCATGAATGAATTGCTACTTCAGAGCAAGTGGAAAGGTTTATTAAAAAAAAAAAAAAAAAATTAAGTTCCTGAATAGTCAAGGTATGGAAATATCTCTTTATACCTGCAGCAATCTCAAACTTCATGTGTTTCTCTCAGACCTACCTACCAACCTATAATCCAGATAGAAACACATGAGAAAATCCTTCACCGATTGCAATAAAGATAGAATCTACACTGAAATACAGCTTGATTTTCTTGAAAAAAAAGCTGCCAAAAGGCACAATGTGAAGGCTCAACCCTACACTGCGTTTTGTAAATGCAAGTATTATTCTAAATACAAGCAGAAGGGAACCTCGCCCTAACTCAAATCATAGTGTTTGCAACTACCACTTACTGGAAAAAAATAAAAAGAGGACAAGAACACTTTGTAGTTCTTGTGTAACTGGTTCACACACAGGTAGGTAGAAATCTGCATCGAACTCCTGCGTCAGCTCTTTTTCCGACGAATGCCGGAGTCACCCTTTCCTTGCCCCGCGGAACGGGCGGAGCTGCGGCGCTGCCGTCGCTCGCCGCGGGCGGCGCTGAGCGCGGAGCGCGGCCGGCCTTTCTTCGGCCGTGCCCTCGGCTTCCTTCCCGCCAGCAGCCGTCGTCTCGCTGCGTCCCGAGCTCTCCCTGTTGATCCTGCTCCTTGCTGCCTGTTTTGAGGGGGAAATGCTGCAACGAGCAAGGCGGTGGAAGCCAAACAGCTTGCAGTGGAACTGAAGGCTTAAAATTCCCTAAATGTACTAGATTTTTCACTCTATTAAAAAGCATGGATCAGCTGTCCTGTTTCACAGCCGGTTTTATACACCAGTAATCAAGCCCTACTGTCACATCTAAACCCCTGAGTGTTCGGGGGTTCCCGACCAGTGCTTAGGTGTTCAGGTTTTTTAAGTCAGGCAAGACTTTAGGCACTGAAGGTACTTGTAAATACTTCAGGTTCTTGTAAAACTTCTGAACAAAACTACTGTGGAAGCCAAACTCTCAAAGCTGACAAAAACTGGCAATCCCAGCATGGTTTTATTTGTGAAAAAGGCAATACGAGCATTAAAATTTTTGGAAAACAAAACAACTGCTTTGGACTTCTTAGCCAAAATAATGAGATATTATTTAACACTCGAGCCAAGGAGCCCTTTTTAGTCCAAGCCAGGACTGAGGCATGAATATAGGTCTCTTGGATTGTCACCTGGACAGTTTCTAGCTGGGTACTCTTACCCCAGCTGCACTCCTTTAAATCAATCCTTACCTCTATCATATCTTCTCTTGGTCTCTACTTCCTCTTTCACTGAGACTGTTAAAAAAATCTGCACATCCCTTTTCAACAGAGAAGCTGCTTTCTTTTCTATCTTGACCAAGCATAGCCAGAGGGGAGGCCATGAGTGGAGAAGAACATGATCCCAGGGGTGGCTGGAGCTTGGGGTACCTGCCTCAGTAGGTGCTGGCAAGTGTAATGTGGTTCCCCAGCTCTCCAAAGCCAGTGCTCAACCTCAGCAGTTCCTCACAGGCACCAGGAAGACAAAAATTGCACTACTGTCAATTCAAAGCAATAGTTATGTGAAGAAACAACACAAAAATAATAAACATTCTGAGGTTTACTTGCTTCTCGCTTTTTAAAAAGAAAGCAAATGTTGCTTTTTTTTTTTGCCTTTTTTTTTTTTGTGAAAGTTCTTTTCTTGAAACCTGGACACCTGATGGCAGGGGGAGGTTGGAAAAAAAAAACCAACCCCTATCCAATGGTAACGAAGGACAACCCCCCTTGCCTGCTGAAGGCACTGCATTTCATCAGAAGCCACAGGACATTGGGTACCAGACAGCAGCACGGCAGAGATGAGCAGCCTCAGGAGTCGGTAACAAGAGGCACCCATTTTGACTTCTCATACACCAACAGGCCTGAAATGAGCATAACGAAAACATGTCTGATGCCAACGGGCCTGATGCATGAGTTGGAGCCCACAGCAGCAAAGCTTACTTTGCAATTTCCTTGTATCTCCATAGAACACCTTCTGTATGCAATTAATTCACTTACGAACCAATTAGATGTTCAACACCTTTAAAACTTACACCCTCATTGTTGTAAAAAATTAACAAAGTATACTAATTCTGTTTGTAGAAGTGAATTTCCCACAAAGTAATAACTGTTTTCTTTGGACTTAATTCCTTAGTTAATATGATTGCATGAATTAAGATGTAGAAGCTTCATCAATACACTTAGTTGAAGTCTCTTCAGGGTTTTTTTTTAAGGGATACAAAAATTTCTGTTTATGTAGCTTTGTTTGGGAACCTAACATTTACTGAGATAAATGGTAAGGTAATTATATTCAATGTTACTGAAAGAAAATGACAGAGAACGTTATGTAATCGTTCTATTTCTGCAAATCCATGTTTTTTAGTTGCTAGTCTGCAATCTGTATTTTACCTAGTAATATCCCAATTTCCTCCCTAAGACAAGCTGCAAATTGAGTTTATAGTTTATTTTAATATTTCCTGCCATCAAATTATATGGATAAGAAATCCTGTATATTCGTGCCATAATCCCATTTCTGTAGAAGAAAAGAATATACGACCCCTAGTACAATTTTGTCATGCAAATGGATTTGAGTCTCCCTATCTTAGCTTGTCCAGACTTTGAAGTCTTTTAAAGTAAACAACATGTTTTTCTTAGGTTAGCTGGAGAATGAACTTAGAAACTTCACATGAAAAAACCGAGATATCATCTTTCAAAATGAACAAAATAATGGAGAGTAAAAAAAAAATCCTCATTTAACATGGTTTTGCTTAGGGTTCCATTAAGAAATGAAGAACAGTTCTCCAAGCCCTTCACTGAAATATTATAATATAACTTGAGACACAAAACAGATCTTTGGTTTTTACTGAGCACAAGTTTTGTGACATGAATGTTTAATTTCATTAGAAGATGAGGATGAAAGTCAAAGAAAGATTTATAGCTGCATTAAATTTCAAAAGGAAAAAAACCTCCGTCACTCTGCAGAAAGGAGAATATAGGACAGGAGAGCAAGGTATCTTTTTGAAATTGGTGAAAGTACTTTGACATCCTAAGAAAAAAGTTTTGAAAATTGGTATGAATAAGTAAAAGTAAGAGTAAATATAGTGGGACCACTGCAACTCCAGCTCTGGGAAAACTATAAAAACAAAGTGAAAAATACTAAATTATATCATAAATAGGCAAGATAAAATCAATTGAGAGAGGGATTTAACTCTGGTATTTACATAGTTTTGACACAGTCGAAATAATTATTATACATCCAGCATAGCACAGAAATTATGCATTCATTGAAATTTCTTCAATTAGATATGTTTTACAGCAAATATACAGCAAGACAAAACACTTGTTACTTCTAATACTAGATGATATGCAAAATACAGGGTACAATCTGGGGAAGTGAGTGCAATGATGGTCAAGATTTAACAGTTGGTAATTTCAGGGTAGTTGAAACATTAATGTGGTCTGTTCTCCTGTCCTCAATGCTTTCTGAAAATCAGGTCCCCTCTGATGATTTCTCAGAAACTGGGGCACACAGAATAACTAGCAATTTGTTAAAAGTGTGGCCTGAAAATACCTTCAGAAAATAGATAACTGCACAAAGTTTGATGAATATTTTGAGTCACTCCTGTGAAAATTTTGGGCAGAGGCAGAATACAGTGGAATGTCCAACAATGAATATTAATACAGAAGTCACACTTCCTCAAAAGAAAAACTAAAATGCAACATCCTATCTGATAGAACTATGAGGAAAAAAAATTCCAGCTTTTTTATGAGGCGAAGAAACAACCTCCCAGTGCATCAGAATAATCACTAATAAGCAAACCCATATCAGATGTATTGAATGTTTTGGGAAAGTACCAAACTGAAAGCCAGGAATGCCCAATATCTTTCAGTGTGACAACCTAACCACAGTGCTGTGTGATGCTGACGAATTCCTCTCTGACCATATTACCATGATAAGTTGGTGCAATTAATACTAATAACACAGGATGCAGTGGTGCTTTAATTTCTGTAGAGCATTATAAAACTGTAACGTGCTACATGTTGTGTTTTTACTACCACTGTTACAATGCTCTTTATTTTTCAGCCAGAAAGCTGCAGGTACATCTTTTTAACATACCCGTGTATAGGATATCCACAACAATCAAGACTGTTGTCCAGAAAAAGTAAGATACAACTGTTCAAAGGTATTTGAGTATGTTCTAGAGAAAGTTAAGACCAGAAAGAAAGTATAGAAAGGTCTGTATTTGGGTCTATTCAAAATCTTCATTTTCCTTTTTCCTTGCATCAAGTGTCTTTTACAGCCCATAGTCTGGACCGGTAGCCGTACGGGTGCCTACTCTCTAAATTAAAAGTCAGAAATTATTAGAGAGTATTCTGGAGAACCTTTATCTCTCTACATACCTTTCCCAGACTTGCAATGAGTAACCTCATAAAGGAAATGCTCAAATGCTTTGGTTTTTATTGCAAGGCAGCAGATCAGAAGAGAAAATGATTGTTCCAAGTAAGGTACAGCAAGGATCTGAACACACCGGAAAGAAATATCAATTGCTTTAAAAAATTGATGATACAATTTTATTTAAAATGCTTTGAAAATGGAAGTAACACCTGTAATCCCCAACCTGGTTGCCCTCACGAACTAATAGCAGGGCCTGTTTCACAGGTTTATGTGATGGTTGATGATGTGTCTTGTTAATCTTCCATAAAGAGTGACTTCAAGCTGACTTATATGGCTTGAAAGCCATTTAAAGACATCTTTAAAAACCAGAAAGGTAAGCAGTGAAAAAGTGAGTTTATTTGGCTTTCTATGGGTATAAGGAGGTTTATAAATTGGTTTCATCTCATTTAGCAGCTTCATTAATACAATGGCAGAGCATGTTGTAAACAACATGCTAATCACATCACATAATGCTAAAATGAGAGGGTCTGATGGCATTAATGAGAATGGAGATAGTATAAAAAACCAAACCAAAACAAAAACCACAGACAATGAAAACGGTGTAAGAAAATACAACAACAAGCTTTGAAAATTATTACAGGGAGAGTACAGGCAAAGCCAGTGAAGGGAAGGCGGAGCGGCGGAAGCGAGCGTGCCCAGGCAGCCCTCCAGGTGACACTAGACAGCGATTTGGGGGCGGTTTCACAACGTGATGCAGTAGCACAAAGAGGATGCAGAATTCAGGCTGCTACTGTGGCATTTCTCATCTAATAGAGCAGAGAAAGACACTCCTGCTAGCTAAATCTGGCTCAGTTTTCACTCCTAGAAGACAGGCAGCACGCTGGCATAGATTGAAATGAACTGAAATGAAGGGTAGAAAGAGAGAAAAGGTCTTAAAGGTTGCAAAGAGAGCATTAAACTCTTAAGAGGTTTTGAAATTTCCCCTTCACAAATGTTACAAGAGGCAAAGTTTGGAAACATTAGATAAAACATGATGGAGGGAAATGAAGGAGGGTGTTGGCAATGGGTATATTTTTTGATTGAGTCAATTCATTCCAGCCAGAAACCATTCAAAGTCTCTTGCAGAAGAATGGTGGCAAATTAGAAATAGGTTGTCATTTTCTCTGCTAGTCCCACGGAGAAAGGCTGCATTTTGCAAAGGCCTTGTGCCAAATGATGTCTCCATCAGTCACAACAAAAGAGTCAAGATCTGAAAGGAGAAGACAAGCAGCTTCTTTTCAGATGTATGTGCTCTCAATAATTCTTAAATCCTTTCATGAACAATGTTCATCATGAGGACCAGGGACTCATTATCTGCATTTTTCACAAGAATTCTGACCAACATTTTAATGATGTGTCATTCTGAAAACTGACACTCAAATCGTATTAAATCGTTTGAAGAGCAAAGCCACAAACTTCGCTGTTTAGCAATGAGCACCACCACCATTAGACCTTGGTACTCCCTCATGCTGCCAAAGCTTCCTTTAAATTGTGTTGTCCCTGACTCTGTTTCAAGAATTTTCAGCTATTCTCTCTCAACCAGCCATTCAGGTAATGTCTGCTACTGGCAAATGTCTTGAGGATGGGCAATTTCTGACCTAGTTTCTAATAAATATAACAGCAACTACTACAGCCCCAGTAGGGTTTGTGTGCGCTTCTTCCTCAGTGCTGCTTTTATTCTCTGAAACTTTGGAGTAGTCATGTTGTAATAAGAACCACTCTTCCTTATGCAGAGGGAGAACTGTAAAACTTCATTAATAATATTTTTCCTTTCTGAAGGGCTAAAACCAAAACAACATGCTTCTCATCCTTAATTTTATGCACTCAGATTTGAAAATGGTGACTCACTAGAATTAAAAGGCAATGTAACTCTGTCTTTTGAGCCAAGATGGAAAGCCTCCTCTGCATAAATCTTGGGATCCTACTAGAAAACAACATAAAAGGGGAGCTGCTCAGTCCAGCCAGCATACAAAACAGCATCAGAGAATGCTCACATCACATATCTAGGATCCCTCACTCCTCAAAGCCTCTTCTTCCGGTGGTCTTCCATGATGTTTGAAATAAGCACATGAACTTGGCTCATCCCAGATTTGCAACCAGACTGCCTCCTGCATGGCACCTCCAGCTGCTGCTCAGCCCTGAACAGCATCTGCAGGACTCCACCCTGCCAGGCTGTGGCCCACAGGATTTCTTCTGTGCTCTGGTTTTGGGCTGTATATAACGAGTTCTGCCCAAACACAAGAGTAGAAAAAACAGAGCTCTGGCACTGTGGGCAACAGCGTGGTCCTCTGAGGCTGAAAGAGCGCAAAGGCAACGAGCCATCCCAGCTCCTGTCAGCTTCCTGATACCTGAGCAGGCACCCGCGTGTTCACATACCTGCCTGCATGCACACACGGTCTGACAGCCATTCAAAGCCGGAAAAAAAGGTGATGAATGAGTTCTGATCTCTTTGCTCTCAAAGAGAGGGCCGTTTCATGCACTGTTATATGCCCTGCTTTGGCAGAATCAATGGTAAGCATCATCCTGTTTATAAATCAAACCAAGATTGTTTTCCTAATTACATTTACATCACTTTGGTTTTTAAATTTTCATCATAAACAGTGCACATATTCTGGAATGACATCAAGGACTTTCTAATGACACAGAAAATAGGCAGATAACTTTGCAGCAATATTGACTTGTGATGCTTGTGTCCAATAAAAAAGGCTTTTTTCATCAGGGCTCTGCACATAGGGGATTCCAAAACAAGACGTGAAGCAACAAGAAATTGTTTATGAAGTATGATTTTATATTAATAATTGGGGGGGGGGGAAGGCAAAAAGTAAACAAAAACAAATTTTAGTTAATGATCTTTACTTCTGTTCTAAGCTTTTCTAACACTGGCTCAGCCTCCCCCACTCTGCCTCTCCTTGCACTGAATTCTGCCTGATCACATGGCCACAAGTCAAAATGAGATCAAATGACGCAGAAAACTAAAATTGAACTTTAACCCCCACTTCTTCTCACCAGTTATTCTCCCCATGCACTGGCAGGAAAAAAAAAATTCAAATATGAAGCAGAAGTCATTCCCCCACAAACAAAAACCAATCCAAACAAAAAACCAAAAAAACCCCAGACAAACAGCAAAAACGTTTAATTTGACACAAAGACTTTCCTTTTTGCAGAGTTCTGCCAGGCAGATTATCTGCAACGAGAAGTAGAGCATTTAGAATGAAGAGCAGAAATAGAAATGTAGGCGTGGAGACTGCTAGCTCAGAAGAGTCTTTTGTCTGGCAATACTGTGACTAAAGATAATCTTTGTTTATCTTGTATGTTTAACTTGTGCCTTGTATACCCAAAGTGTTGGAAAAAAAATGTGGAATTACAAGTGAGTAACTGAACAAACCCATAACACAGGGTATAATTTCTAGGCATGGTGAAGGCAGGAAAAACAAACTCAGCAGTTATTATGCTGTATTTATCCTTTTTTTTCTTTATAAGCACTCCCAGACTTGTGGCACAATAATGTTACAATTAAAGCATACTTTGACTAACAATTTCACAGCAGAATGGAACGAATTATGTGACATTACCAATACAGCAAAGCAGAGCTGCAATGCACCCTGGCTACACAAGTACAGCTTACAGCTAAAACTTTACAGAGATGAAGGAGTGAGCTCAAGGCTGCCGAAAACTGAATAGGATTTAAGTATTTAGTGTCACCCAATCAGTGAAATATGATTAATGAGTCTGGAGGAGTACACTGCTTTTTAGTCTCCAAAGCAAGGCGTACATGGGGGGAAATGTATTGGAGCTCTTCAGCGATAAAAGCCGCAGCAAAATTCTGCTCAGTTAAACTACACGTTCAATTGCAGCTGCTTATTTCTCCTCTGTGTGATTAGAGCCTCCCATTTCCCTCATTACAGGCTTGATATTATTGAAGCAAAGCCAACAGCAAGTTAGCAAGCCAGCAGGGGATCAAATTGATTATACAGTTAGCTGTGGAAAAACTGAAATTCTTTATTAAGGGGAAATGAAATACAGTTAATTTATGCCTCAGCTGAACCCCTCCCACACTACACTTACTCTGCTGATACTCTGAGTTTTCTCTAAAGCTACAAGACAGCTGAGAAATTACAGAAGCTTTATTGATATAAAAATAAGTCGGGCCTTCAGTACTTTTTTAAAGGATTTTTCTATTACTAGTTATCATAACTCAGCATATAGGACAACACGGCATTAAAGCAGAAAAGAAAGAAAGGTGGAAAGCATTTGGATTTAGGTAGACTGGAAGATTTGCTGCCTGTCTTTAGCTGGTGTTACAGAGGCAGTTCAGAAGTAAATGTAAACATCACCTTATCAGTAAAGCAACAACTCAATTTTTGTGGTATTTCAGTTGTAAATATCTTTCCCAAAATGAAGAAAATAATAATTTGGGACCAGAAGTAATTTTTTGAGAATAAGAACAGGCCTGTTAGTTTATTTCTGACAAGGACAGACTGTGAGATAAAGCTTGTTTCTGAAATGAGACCTTGCAGAGGACAGCAGCACACTTGCCCCATCCCAAGCAGTTCAGATCTTCCCTACAGAGCCGAAAAGTGCTGAGAGCTCACGAGCAGAAAGTTCCCCCTGCCCCACAGCCCTTTGCTCTCCATCCCCAAACATTTGTCCTTGGTAAAGCCCTGATAAATAGATGTGGATGGGACTCTGCTGAGGAACGTCCCCTCTCCAAACAGCTGTCACCTCCCATTGCTCTCAGCAATGTGGTCCCAGACCATTGGCCACCCTTCCCAAAGACAGTCACTGCTTCTTTTAATCTGGTTTTCATAGTCCCCTTCCATCCCCTGGCAGGAAAAGGGATACATCCTCTTCAGAAGGCACCTTGGCTTCTGTCCCATGAGGCATGAAGGATGTTGTAACTTGTGGAAGTTTAGCAACACAGCCCTCACAAGGGTCCCATGGAGGAGAATGCTTAACGAGACTGCTCTGCAGGAAGTGAAAATACCAGACAATGCATTTTTAATCAATTTGTCAGGATTCACCGCCTTAATCGTTGTCGTTGACAAGATTTGCTAATCAAATTGCGAAGCGGAGCAGCCCTGTAATTGCTGATCTCCTCAGATAGACCTTCCTGTGTTTCTTTAGCCTTTCTTCTGCCTTCTTTGAGTTTCTGATGCTTTCTTCATGTTGCAACATCCCTGTAATATGTTTTTTCTCCCAATCACTGATTAATGCTTTGAGATTTCTCCCTGGCTTTCAGATAAAACTTCTACCAATTTTCTATACCTGTCAGTCTCTTTTTGGCTGAAAAGATTGTGCTGGTTTTGGCTGGGATAGAATCCATTTTCTTCATAGTAGCTGGTATTGGGCTGTGTTTTGGATTTGTGCTGGAAACTGTTGATAACACAGGGATGTTTTAGCTATTGCTTATCAGGGCTGCACAGAGTCAAGGCCTTTTCTGCTCCTCACTCCACCCCACAAGCGAGCAGCTGGGGGTGCCAAGGAGTTGGGAGGGGACACAGCTGGGACAGCTGACCATAACTGACCAGAGGGATATTCCAGACCGTATGGCATCATGCTCAGTATACAAAGTGGGAGGAAGAAGGAGTAAGATGGGGACATTCAGAGTGATGGTGTTTGTCGTCCCAAGTCACCATTATGTGTGATGGAGCTCTGCTTTCCTGGGGATGGCTGAACACCTGCCTGCCTGTGGGAAATGGTGAATTAATTATTTGTTTTTCTTTGCTTGTGTGTGTTGCTTTTGCTTTACCCACTAAATGTCTTTATCTCAACCCTGGAGTTTTCTCACTTTTACCCATCTGGTTCTTTCCCTGATCCCACTGAGGGGAGGGAGTGAATGGCTGTGTGGGACTTAGTTGCCAGCTGGGGTTAAACAGATATGACAAATAGTCAAGGGTCTTATTAGAATAAAAGCAATCAAGCTTGATTTGCACTACCCACTTTAGCAATATTAATACTAAAAGAGAAGTTAAAATAAACATTATGCTTTTATTTCCTCTTACTCTTCTCACCCAAGGATTGAATAAAATAAAAGTCTTCTTTTTTACTTTCTGCTATAATATCCACTGGCTGATCTGAGGAAGTGCTAATAAATGCAAGTGAAAGTTTGCACGCAACTTGAAATGCAGAAGAGCTTATTTCACTGAAGGCTGCATGTTTACCAGGAAATGAGATGGTCTCAAATTGCCCTTGTGACTGCTTGAGACATATACTCATTAAAGATACCATTGAAGTAATATGGAGGAGGAAATAAATTGTTTGAAAGGACAGTGCCAAGACTGGCAAATCTAAAATTTACTACACAGTCATACAGAAGCTATTTTGGGAGCCACAATCACCTCTTGGAAAAATAAACACATTTCCACAGAACAGCAATTCCGTTTGTTGCACTTGGCCATCTTGACTGAAGCCAGTAGGGTAATGACTTTTACAAGTGGCAAAAACCAGTCTCTTGGCAAAAACAATCCCTAACCCCATGAAATACAGAATATTTTGTCAAAAGGAAATCAAATTGAAATGTATTTTATATAAATATAGATATATATAATTGTTGTTTATGAGAAAACTTCTACTAGAAGACAGTAAGACTATGGTACACAAACACTGACATAAAACAATCACAGACATAAAAATGCTGCTCTTATGCTGACAGGTGGTTTTCAAAAAGAAACAAAAAAACCTGCTTCACAAACCATTAAGTGAGACAGACTTCCAAGAAATTCTCTGTGTCATTCCGAACAAGTTCTTTACTGATCCATAGCAGCTATCTATTTCAAACAATATTATTTATATATGATGCAAAAAGCACCACAGGGAAACCAATCACCTTAACACCCTGGATACATTGTAGCTGTGACTGGGATGTAACCAGAAAGCATCCAGAAAGTTGTGTGTGCATGTGTATATACATCTCTACACACATATGTACTCTGCACACAGAGTCCTTTCATAGGTTTTTGTCCTGTATTTTGATGTTTCATTCTGCTTTTTCTTTGCTATGTGACTGGTTTTTATATTTATATATTTGAAAATATATAAAAATTGAAATTACATATATATAAATATATATATATATATATAAGATATAACTCAAAAATTTCTATTTTGCAAAGGGAGCATGGCAAAAGACTGTAAAGACCTAGGGCTCCTCTCAGTAACCTAAGGCAAAGAATCCTGTTGTGAAAATGGGTTCTCACGTGGCCATGGGGCCTCTTCAGCTAAGTGGTGTCATCTTAAGGCAAGGGCTTGAATTATAGAGCCTGAGTACTGATTTGGACAGCCCCCATTATTTGCAGTACAGCTGCCAGACATAGTAACTACTACGTGACTTCATAGTATATGACCAAAAAAACCTCACCATGGCACAAAAAAAGCACAAGGGACAGAGCTTTTCTGTTAGGGCAAGTTGTTTTTCTGGGAGTAGAGCTGCATACATGTGAGAGAATCATATCACTAAATGGATCTATCCATGTGCAACAAATCTGACACCTCCATCTTCAGCACAGACAGTAAAGACAACCCGATCCACTCGTAGTGCACGTGCCATTTAACTATCCCTGGACTATGGACAAGAATTTGAAAGCCCAAGGTCTCCAAATTCCTTTAGGTGATCCTGTTATTGGTCTCAAATAAAGTTCATATACTTTGAAGGTGGAAAAACATTATTTTGTACAGTAGGCAACAAAGAAAAGTGATTGACAGCATATACCAAGTGAATGGCCCATCCAGAGCCTGTCCTAGACAAATGCTCCATGTGTTACACAGTATTGTTTCCTAATACTTTCACAGTTGCTTGTAATGCTTTTCAGCTAATAAGTTCCAAATGCTTTTCAAAGATTCAGACATTTCAAAAAATCTTTAATGTTTTTGAGTGTATTTTTCTGTGAAGCCGAGCTGAAATCCTGAAAGGAACATTTGAGAAGATGGCCTGGTGGTGAGTGCAACAACCAGGCATCTCAAAAGCAGCTGGCATCAAGAAGAGTGACAAAAATCAAGGCTTTCAAAAGTCCTCTGTGAGTTTCAGAAATCTGTGGCCTGTGAGTCCTGTTTCCTGCATCTTTAAGACATAAAGTATCATTGTTCTGCATCAGAGAGCATCCGTCTGCAGCTGGGAGCAGTACGCATCACTGATACCAACCACTGCTTTGCCAGGTGTAAAAACCTGGAGTTAAACAACTTTATCCCTAGGTCGTTCTTTGAGTCAGTTACAGTGCAGAGGAGAGCTGCCTTTCCATCACCTTGCTGACAATTAGATATTCAACAGATGCAAAGCACTCATCTTTCTCACTACCAAAATTGAAAACTCCCCTTAATACGGAATTTCCTTGCTGTAATAAAAGTGAAAGTGGTTTTTTTTTCAGTTTACTAGAGTTTGAAAGGTCATATAAGTCTACTTTTATGAATGTTCTTAACATAATCTGGAACATAAGCACAATATCAACACAAACGAAAAGGATTCTGAAAAGAGAGAGAGATGGAGAATAATGCTTTACCACTGTAACACTATTGTATTAACATCACCTCTTCAGTGAGGCTGATGCACTGCACAGGAATCTGGGCTGTTTTGCTATAAGTGGAAAGTTACTTAAGTAGGGTGTCTCTGCAGAGATGAAGGATGCAGCGAAGAGGTGGAGGTTTAAAAAGCTGGATTTGGTTCTCAGAAAGAATACAGCAACATGAGGACAGGTACAGGAATTTGAAGACCTTTTTCTTAGCTGCTACATTTTTGTAGCTTTTCTACCCTGTACGGAATAAAGTCTTCAGCATTTAAAGCACTAAAGACTTGGGAAACCTTAGAAAACTGGGAAACAAACAAAAAAAAAAACCCAACAAAACACAAACCCAAATCATCTGAAGCAGTAGAGCTATGCGGATTCACTTGGAATCCTAGGTTATACAACCCATCAAATCTCAGATCTTTTATTGGGACCCAAACTGGGACCCAGTAGGGAAATGAAGAAAATTAAAAGGAAAACCAAGGGAAAGAGGTAAATTTGATGGAGTGATAAGACATAGGTCTTTGTCGAATTCCCAGATCTGCTCTGGGCTAGCTGTATTTTGTGGTACTATAGGTTCCTCAAGGATGGAAGAGGTGTAATCTCCAAGCCAATGGGGGCACTATGAACTTTAATGATGGCTCTTCCCTTGGTGTAAATGTACGAAGTGGGAACACAGAAGATTGGAACAAGAAGAAAACAAGCAAAACTCTCTAACATTCATACAATTTCTAAAAGCTTTTCTTGCCTAGGACTAGAGAGCAACAGAGAGCAACTCTGTTCAGCCTGTTTTTGAACAGCAACTGGAGATGAGATAGGATAGTCACAGCATTAAAGCATCCAGCTGACACTTGAACAACATGTCTAAAATGAGCATATCCAGAAGCACCTAGTGGCTGAGGAAAAAAATTCCCCGCTTTTGCATTCCACGTCCTATTTTTAGATCACTGGTATTTTAAAATAAGGTTTTCATGAAGCGTGTTTTTTAAAAAACAGACAGAATTTACAGAACAAGACCAAAATGTGAAGTGCTGGATGACTGTGGGTGAAGGGAAAGACTTTGGCACAGGCTTCTCAGCAAGACAGCCTAGCCCAGACTCCTGGCCAGGCTCCAGCTTTGGAAGCTGTCCTCAGACTCCTCCGAGATGACTATCGGCTCCTCTTCCTGCTCAAAGCTGTTGAGCAATAAAGCTCTGAGTTGTCAAACTGATACTGCTCTTTCAAGCAGAAGTGCTGTGATTCAGTCATCGGTGAAACAACCCTCCTGATACTAAAACTCCCAGAGCAGCTCTGGAATTAAAAGCGGAATTATAAATGCAACGATTTTGTTTTGCTAAGCTTTTTGGTGAATATTGGTTTGTTATTGTCTTTACTTTTGTGATCTTTCATTATTAATGACTGATCATGTCATACCGGAAATCTTTCACTACAAACAGGAATAATGTTGTGCACTTCACAGCTACGTTTTAGGAGCATGAGAAATATTTTGAAAAATTGCTTTATTCCTTCATCGTGTCATCTCAGTAAAGCAAGAGGAAACAGGATGTCCAAGCACAACAGAAGCACTTAAATTCATGAGAGTGGCAAAGCCAAACTTGAAAGATCATGCCTCCTTCCCCCACAGAAACACTGCTCTCATCATGCTAACATTTCTTCAGCATCCCCAGAAGTGAACCAGGATGTCCTTTGAGTACTGAAACTAACTCTCTCTTGCCTATCAGCCACTTTTTTTTTATTTTGGGGTGTGGTTTTTGTTTTGTTTTATTTTTTCAATTTTGGTTGGTTTGGTTTTTTTGGTGTATTTTTGTTTGGTTGGGTTTCTGTTTGTGTGACTTTTTTTCTTTTGTGTTTGCTTTCCAGGAAGATCAAAACTTCAAACCTAAAATGTTTTGTTTTCCACACCAAATTCAAACTTCACCAGCACTTGTATCTCAGCACCGATTTCTTCTGGCTGTCTTCCTGATTATTCCACTAGAAAGTATTTCCCCTACATAACATTTCTTGATTTGCTAAAACATTTCTAAGCATTACTCCTTTCCATGTTCTCCAAGTGATGCTGTCAGGAATGTTCTAGCAGTGTGTTTGTGAATCAAAACTGGTATTTTATAGAGGAAAAAAACCCAGACAAGATCTAGCTAGCCTCTAACTTTCTTAAAACTAGCATATTCATACAGCCAAGAAGACTGTAATAGGAGATGTGCCCCTATTCTCTTTTTCTCCTCACCACTGCCTTTGCTACAAGAATGAAAGCCACACTATCACACCTGCAACAATACCGAAGTGCCCGAGGACACAGTTGGCCTGGTCCAGTGGTGCTGGAGGGAATCTGTGTTTTCAGAAAGATCGTTGAGGCACACAAACTACCACGATAATTTAGTTTCCTACAAATAAATTGTAGAAGGGAGAACGACAACTGAACCAAGCATGCCTCGAAGTTGTGCCAAGCGAGGTTTAGATTGGATGTCAGGAAACAATTTCTTCACCTGGAGGGTTGTCAAGGAGTGGAACAGGCTGCCCAGGGAAGTGGTCGAGGCATCATCCCTGGGGGTATAGATGAGGCACTTAGACACATGGTTTAACGATGGGTTTGGCAGTGTTGGGTTAATGGTTGGACTCAATCTTAAAAGTCTTTCCCAGCCTAAATGTTTCTATGTATCTGTTATTGAATTAAACATCTATCTCTTAAGTATCCAAGCATCCTTGAGGCATGAGACAAACAATTAATCATCCAAACAGCTAGAAATAGATAAAAAACTAGTTTCTATACAAAGGGTTTTCTGACTAAGGCCAAGTTTTTCTATGTAAAGAAAAGCAGATCAAAACTACCCAGTCTTTCTGATCTAAAGCACATTTCTGGTTGTATTACAAAAATTTCTTCTTTGGGATACACCCATTGGGAAGTTCCAGTATTTTTGGTCATGTTGGCTGTCAAAAATGCATGGAGCTTTGTTGGTGGGAAGTATGATTTTCTGTTTCCAGGCCCAGACTCTTATTATAGCTTAGATCAAACCCTGTAATAAAACCCTTTAACAACCGCCAATTCTATCATATGCAAATACTTAAACTTCTACTGAATCCCCCAGCCTAATCAACCATCTACAGCCTTACTTACCCCGAGAACGCTGCCAGAGGTGCATTTGTTCCTCATCATTTCATATTCTAGGCATGGACACAATGTAAAGTTCAGTTGTGTTCATCTCATAGCAAGGAAAGAACTGCCATAACACAACAAGCTCAGAAAAAACACATTTGGATATATTGATATGGTCTGAAAAATGGGTTTTAAACTAACAGAACCTCACAGTTTTGTGTGACAACCCCTGTGAAAGCTTGGAAAGAGTGTGGAGCACTACTAGATTCACTTCTACGAACCCAGAAAATAACACCCCCGGACCAAGCTGACCGTGGCTCTTCCTTTTGTCCCCTTCAAAAAAAGCCATAAAACCCTCCAGAAGACAAAGGGCACTGCTGGATGACCAGAGGCTGCACCAGGCTAGCAAGGGCTGCTGCAGCTATGCTACTGCAAAATGCATGTCATTTCTCATTTTTGCCAGAGAAGAGAACCCATGAACAGTGACAAGGCTGCCATTAAGAGTGTGATGTCTCTGCACTACAGACCAGCTCGCTAGTCTTCCATGAAAAGGAAGATATGTAAAAAAGCCCATCAAGTGAGATCTATTGCATGAAAACAAAATGCAAAATGGCATACAATGAAAAATAAAACAGAAGGATGGCAGTGTCTTTCATTTGTAACACCACCTTTAAACTTTATTTTAGCCTTATACTTTTTGGTAAATCAAGAAAGCTCACATGGACTCCAGGTGGAGCTGGGGTGAGTGCATATTGACGGTAAGAGTTTTCTGTTAAGCCATGTCACTCACTAATGACAGATCACTGAGAATTTTTTTAAACTAAGTGGCTAGATAAGGAGGCAGCAGACAGTCTTCTAACCTAGATCCACAGTGTGGATACACACAGCAGCCTACAAATACCTACATATACAAGAATTCTTAGCAGTGACTCGAGGCTGCTTCCCAGTCTCAGGCTGACTTATACCCTTAGCCCTTAGAAATCTTCTCCTCCAGAGAGCCACTCCCTTGCCTCCAGGAGAGCAGGACACCAGCCCTCCCTACCAGGTTCTCACCCCAGCACCTTGAGCTGAACTGCAGAAGACATCTCATCCATAGCACTTCCCTGACCAGCTGTCAATCCTCCTCGCTCCTCACCCCTCCTTTCCACACTGCTCTCACTTTTTCACTTTCAAGCTGTTTGTCTCCCACAGTCCCCCAGAACAACCAGCCACTTCCAATCTGCTGCTCCCATTTTGCCTTGTTTTATGACTGCTCTTGCACAATCAGATGTAACGTTCATTAGCCTGAAGCTGGTGGAGGTAGCCAGACCTCCTTCTTAGCCCTTTTGGCTTCCCCTCTGCAAGTGCTTGTATCCCAGCTCAGGAACCACCTAATAAAGTGGCCGGTGTCCAGGACAAACTCTTAAATAGATTAACTGTAATATTTTGGTGGGGGCAGGGAAGGGGGAACCCCCCTAAAAAAGCAAAGGAAAAAATGCACCAGCAGCCTGGAGGAGCAAAATACAGTCATTTACTTTCTGAACTCATTTGCTGTTGGATAAATTATGAAATAAAATTATATTTCCAATTGCTGCCTCCAAGGGAGCAGAATGGAATCAGAGAGGAAAGCGTAGCTCTGGAGAATCAGGAGATGTGGCTGCAGTTTTCATTTCTGCTAGAGAAATCCTCAGGCAGAAGCGCGGTCTCAGGCAGGCTGTAGGCTCGGCATTATGTACCCAGGGTTCGGTGGATTCACTCTGCTCAAAACGACTCTGCCATTTTCAGGTGAAAGTTGATGTAGCTGGAGGTTTATAATCAACTATATTCTGCTTTATCCTTCCTACTTACATTCTTTTTATCACGCACTTCACCAAGAGACAGAAAAACCAGAAAGAACAGTGCTAAGAACGGAAAATATAGACTTTTAATCTTGTAAATAGGTGCTAAGCCTTGCTAGGGACTGCAGCGTTCCCAGCGCAGATAAGCATCACTCCCTCGTGTGGTTAAAACTCACTATTGCTAATTTAGCGGCACTGCAGATCTTCGCATGAAAATTCAGGGAAGAAAGGATTATTTGCCTGGATTTGCATCTCAATGCACAATCACATACGCGTTCACGCATGCAAAACTACGAGTACAATAATACACCTGGCACAGAGTTCACTCTGAACAGACAATTTCACCTTGTATCTGTGTTAAAAGGCTAAAAAAAATCATTTCCCTCAAAAGGCTGATAAAAGCAGCAAAGAAAACTGGGATCTGATATGGAGAAATCTACAGCTCCTTACAAAAGAAGCTGTATGGAATCGAGTTTTTCATATGCAAACACCGATTGAATTTTTGCCCTCTAGATAACCAATAGTTAAAACCCACAGAGTAGCTTGAAAATTAAAGATGTGAAGCTACTGGATCCCTTCACAGGATTAACACACACCCTTAAATTTCTTCTCAGGGTGCACAGAATCCTATATAAGACTTTCTGTGAGCTCACAATTTACCTGTTAATTCACACCTGAATGGCATTTATGAGTCCAACACAGAGTATAATGACAGAGCCCCATACTGCATCTAAGTGCACAAGAGATGTGTTGTTAATGCTGTTCAACAGAGCTGTACCAAGGCACCCTAATGCCTCAGAGCCCCCTCCCTTGCCCTGGTTTCCAGCTTGATAGCACAACAGAGGATGCCTCTCATTTTGTCTCAACGCAGCGGACCCTTCTTATGCAGCTTAGCACAATAAGCTCGCATGAACAGGTCCCTATAGAAAAAACCAAAAAAAACCTAGCACTACTACCAGTCAAGCTGCAATTTAATCAAGAGAACAACAAATTATTTTCTATGCTTTCATTGCTGGCAAATCACAATTTATTTAAAAAGCCAAGTATATTAGAAGGTGTATATGAAATATCATCGTGCAATAAATTCCTGCCCAAAAACACTGGAGGGTGAAGATGGGAATAGAAGACTGAAATTGTGGAAACTTGTGTTCTCTTAACTCAATAGCAAGATATTTGAATAAGAAAGTGTTATTCCATTATATAGTATGAGCAAATATGCTTATTTACAGGAGTAACATCTAACTCGGGTATTTCCAGCTGATATCAGGAAACGTCCAAATTTATCTAAAATACATAGCTACTGTTATGTGTTGCAAAGAATGGCTGGAGATCAAGAATTTAAATACCTTGAACACAGGACATACAATGTCATTTAATCCCAGGCAAAAAAAGGAAATGTGCTCTCTGGGATTTTCCACTCCACTTCTCTTTCAAAATGTTTGTTGCATTCAAGGTGTGAATGTCCTTCAAAGTGAAAAATAAAGAGAGCATAAAGGTGATATTTTGGGAACAAACTGCATCTACATATGTCTGTGCTTTCCAGGAACTTGCAGCTGCTATTTTTCCCTCAGTAGTGACTATGGCCAGTCTCTTTCTTATAAGAAAACTAGACCCATCCCTACAGGAGTTTCCCCTCAAGCAGCCTCCCCACCCTCCCCCATCCTTAAGGAACCATAATTCAAGCTTAAATACTTTGGAAAGAAATTCATTTTCCTGCAGCATAGGAAGACTGATGCACAAACATTAGAGCAATCTAATTTTAGATCATTCAGACAATACGCTGGATCCTTACGCGCATTTATTTAAGGCTATTTATAGTCCTCCAGACACTGCTGGAAGTATAGTCATCCATTGTGGAGCTACTCCGCTGTGCTCCGGTTTGGGAGGGAGGAAGGGAGGGAGGGAGGGAGGGAGGAGGCAATCAAGAGTCTGATTGTTCCGAGGAACACAGGTACGGAGGTGTTGGATGAAATGTTCATTTGCAGGCTGAACGGAGATCAGAAGTTCTGGCCGCTTAGCAACTCTGCTGCTGCCAAGAACTGTAGGGGCACTGGAGAACTTGGAAGTCCCAAACCACACCAAATTACAGGCCCAGATACAAGTGCTGCTCATAGTTGCAGGCACAGAAAAGGGACCGTGTGCCAGAGCGGGGGGAAAAAGCCTTGAAAAAGTTTTTAGTCCTCTGGGGACATTTTTGGAGTAGAATAAATGGCTATAGTGTACCTCAGAGCCTGAGTGTTGGAGTTAGCAGCTCCCTCGAAGGCATGTGACTTCCAGAACAAAGTTCTTCTTTTTGTTGTAAGCACTTGCAAGTTCATCTGAACACTGGCACCACACAGTCTCTAAGTCTTGGTTATTAGAATGGCTCTCAAATCCCAACTTTCTTCAGTTCTCCTTTTTAGTTCGTCATTTAAAAAAAAACACAACCAAAAGAGCCCAACATATCTTCTAGGCTCAGACGAATTTTAACAACACATTAAAGCAGCATTTCCAAAGCACACATCCAGTGGTTGAACTGTAATTCATACTCCATGGTGTCACAAAAGCCTTTGGATCTTTAGCTCCAATTCTCCTGCTGTAAAATTAGAACATATTTCATCTCCAGTTTTCCCTGTCTGATACACAGATCATCTTTTGTCACATTTAGATGCAAGTCCGGGGGCCACTAGCTATTCTAGAGCAGATGTGCTATTTTAACTCACAGTGTCATTCAGATATCCAGGTCAAAGGACTCCCACTTGAAAATATGGAAAATCCAAAGCATTACAGCACAACATCTTGTTTTCATCACAGTATGTCTTGAGTAGGAAAATCTGCTTTGGAAATTATTGGTGATTTTTGACAACCTTCCCCATTAATCTGGCCATGCAGAACCCAAGGCCATTTTCCTATCGAGCAGCCACCGCAAGGCACAGCAGATAAAGTACATTTGTAGGTCACAGATCTTTAAGTCAGTGTCCTAGTATCTATGTGAGCTAAATGTGATCCACTGTTTAAAGAGAAGCAGGTAGTAAGTTTAAAATCACTATTCCAAGGCTCATAAAAAGATTGAGATCTTTGCTCTCGGATCTAAATTTGCTCTTGGAAGTATTAGCCAGCTGATGTTGGCGTGATCAAATCATACTGCTTGGGACTCCAAAAGATAGTTCCTCACTAGAAGAAAACAACTTTGCATTTTATGAAATTGCCATGGACAAAAATGAGCAACTAGTAAAATGGGAAAAGGACAAAACAAACCAGCATAATAAGGTAGCTCTGTCTTGAAGATTTTTGTTTCTAAAAATTATGTATTGTAGATTAGTTATGACTTTTTAACAACTAGCTGATATCCAAAGAAATCCAAGCTACTCCCAGCAATGAGGGTGTGCCAGCAGTGCTCCTGCCAAAAGGGGTTAATTGGTTATGCTGCCTTCTTTCAAGACCTCATGTTTCCAGACCTTTGAAATGACCAGTGCTTGCTATTGAAGTATTGCAGAACTAAGGTATTAAAGCCAGTTTTGCTTGCATATAAATGGTACGGTCAAAGAGTATTTTCCCAAATAATCTGAAAAATGTTTTGATAGCGTCAACAAGAGCAGTAACACAGAACAACCACTGCATGGGCACTACACTACAAACAAAACCAACAGACCACTAGAGAGTGACCATGGCCAAGAAAGACCAGGCTGCATTCAAAATAAAGTCTTTCACTTCTGTGTTGGCAAGTTACTGTTTATTTTCCTTGTGAGGAACTACTGTATCACTAATCAATTAATATCCCAGCATTCTAGGAATTTGGTTGTGCAACTCAACTGACATGTAAACACCTGCAGCTAAGATTGGATGCCATCCAGAGGGACCTGGACAAGCTCAAGAAGTGAGCCCATGGGAGTCTCATGACAAGACCAAGTGCAAAGTGCTGCACCTGGGTTGGGGCAACACCCGGTCTCAACACAGATCAAGAGCAGTCCTGCTGAGAAGGACGTGGAGGCGCTGGTGGGTGAGAGGCTGGACACGACCCAGCAATGTGCACTTGCAGCCCAGAAAGCCAAAAATGTCCTGGGCTGCATCCAAAGCAGCATGGCCAACAGGGTGAGGGAGGGGATTCTGCCCTTCTACTCAGCTCTGGTGAGACTCCACCTGCAGTGCCACATCCAGCTCTGAGGCCCTCAGCACGGGTAGGATATCAGCCTGTTGTCCAGAGGAGGGCCACCAAGATGATTAGAGGGAATCTCTAATTAGGAAAGGCTGAGACAACTGAGATTGTTCAGCCTGGAAAACAGACAGCTTAGGGGTGACCTAACTGGGGCCTTCCAGTACCTGAAGGGAGCCTACCTGAAGAAAGCTGAAGAGGGACTTTTTACAAGAGCATGTAGTGACAGGACAAGGGGGGATGGATTCAAACTGAAAGACAGTAGGTCTAGATTAGATATTAGAAAGAAATTCTTTACTGTGAGGGTGGTGAGGCACTGGAACAGGTTGCCCAGAGAAGTTGTGGGTGCCTCATCTCTGGAGGTGTTCAAGAGCAGGCTAGATGGGGTTCTGAGGAACCTGGTTTAGTAGAAGATGTCTCTGCCCACGGTGTGGGGATTGGATCTTTAAGGTCCCTTCCAGCCCAAACAATTCTATGATTCTCTGATGTGAAATGTGTATCAGAAAAAAAGTGATTCAAGGCAGAAAAAATTCAAATCTAGAAGTGAATGAACTTTCCAATAAACTTAATATACAAGGTCAAAAATTAAGCATTTAGGTGAACTAGAAAAGGTACATAAAAGCACAGATAATCACATGTACAGAACAATTTCTGCACAAGAAAATACTAAATAGACAGGGAACCCTAGGGCTTGAAAAAGAGGGGTCTACAAAATCAAGCATAATACAAGAGAGATGAAGAGGGAATGATTATTCACTACTTGAGACTCACACAAGGAAATCATCAGGTTTAAAGCACAAGCCACAGGAAATATTTTTTCCAAACAAGGCATAGTTAAATTGTGTAACTTATTGAGTGTTGTGGATGCCAAGTATTTAAATGGGTTCAAGAGGGATTATACAAATGCATGTAGAATACTTCTATTGGTGGCTATAAAAAATTAAAAGAAAAAAACCCCTACAGTTTTGATGCACCAGATGCTTCAGAAGCCTGCAAAGTGATAACTGCCAGAAACTGGGGAGATGAAACAGGAGGACATTTCTCACAGTTTTGCATCCCTTCCCTAAAGGGCCATGAGTGCCAGACACTGCAGCACGTGGTCTTCTGGGTTTGTCCAGGATAGCAGCTCTTTGCAGAGAAGCCTTACAGCTGTGGAGACGAGAAGTCTGCCAGGCTTCCCTGCAAGAGGAACCTCCAGGGTTAATCATAGTTTCTCTGGCCTCCACTGGAGCTCATTCTCATGACTTCACTTGTGGGGCGGAGAAGGGGAAGAGGGGAGAGTGAGAGAGCAGAAGCAAAGTGTCAAGAGAATAATGGCACTGTTCATGTTGCCTCTAGAAAATACACCATTTCCTCCACCTTCTAAAAAATTTTCCTCCAGAAAGCTTCTGAGAGTTTTCTTGACAACACAGACAGTTTACAACATCTGAACGTTTTTTTATGGCATGCTATGAACAAAACTTAAACACCAGTGCCAAGAATTAGAATGATTTACATCATTCTCTCCAGGGTGGGGCATACTCTGCTTTCTACTCAGAGGCTCCTAATGTCCCCGATGCTGCTGAGCTGTGTTTATCACTATAAATTAAAAGGTTTCCATTTCAGATCTCTGAAGCTCTTGAAGCAGGGCAGGCTTGGTGGTGGGGAACTGGGAGTATGTATTCAAGTCCTGAGGGAATCAACTGCTTCCAGTGCAATTTCAGCTCCTGGCTCCTGCTGCATTCCTGCAGGTCTCAGTGCAGCCATTCATCTCCAAAGCGATAGCCAGAGCAGGAGGAGACTTCTTGACATTGTGCCTTCTCAGTCTAAGCATTGCAAGTCTTTGGACCTGTTTTCAACTGCATTTCCATGGATGTGGAGCCACACGAATTGATGCTTCGCACACCGTCTGTCTCAGAGGGCAGCGTGGCAACGCCAAGCCAATGATTCGGCCAGTCGGACACTCAACCCATCGCCATCGGTTTAATGAACTACAAAACTAGGCACCTTCACAGTTCATAATATGATTCAGATAGTTTGCCATCTCTTACCAGGACTACCCAAATCCAGATGTTCAGGATAATTTTGCCCAGACTCCACCAAAGTCCCAGGACATTCCTGAAGGAAAGCCGTATTTCTTATTATTTTTCCAGAGATAGATTTCCCTGCACTGCGTTCCGGCAGCAAAAGCAATCCTACCAGGACCCAGAACAGCTAGAGCCAATGCAGGATGATTTTTTTTCTGGTCAGACAAGGGTAAAATTACCCCAAAGACACCTACTAAAATTAGTGGACTACACTGTTTTCCCATGTCACACCAAAACATTTTTTTCTCTATATAAAAGGGGGAATGTGTTAAAGAAAAAACCACTTCCTTATTAGTGTAAAAGACATCTGTAAGCTGCAACTTTTAACTTGTATTTTCTGAGAAGCTGGTTTAACGATTGCAGGCTAAGTTTTCATACAGCTCCTGCAGCTTCTAAAGGGAGATGTCCAAAAGCAATGCTCCCACCAAACAAGGGTCTCCTATTGGCAGATAAAAGCTGAAATTTCAGTGCGGGAAACAATTTTGTTAGCCTTTCTAACAAATAACTTCATTTTGAAAGCACTAAAAATTGGCGGAAATAGAGAGAGCAGGTTTTTCGTATTTTCTCCCACCCCAAGGATTAAGCAAAGCAAGCAGCATCTCCCACAGCCAGCAGATGCAACCTGAGGCTTACTTTGCACTCTCAATGTTGCTTTTAATCTAAGGTGTTTCACTTTTGGGCTAAGATAAAAGCTTTAGTACTGGACGTCGTCACTGTGTTCTCTCAACCAGAAGTGAGGAAGTAAATTCTTGCCAAATAAGGACACCTTCCAAGCCCCACAGAATATACCATGGGTTTTATTATTATGTCAAAACTACAAGGAGATTGGTCTAATTTAACTCAGTGCTCTGTTTTCTGAGTTACAGCAGAAATGCTTCTTAAAAGACAATAAGCAATTTTTGCTCCAAGTGCAGCAAAAAAGTGGGCCTTTGGACATAGTCTTGCTGGCTACCAGTCACCCAGAGTCAAACGCAGCTGTCACAGACTTTGGTGGCCTCTAGTGGCTGTTTTGCCCACATCCCGAACTCATCACATGATTTGGCTCTTAAGACTGCATCTGCTCCACTTCCCATCCGTACTTGCTGGGTCACTCCAAAACTGGCTTCAGGGTGAGATGATGATATTGAGAGGTGCAGTGGGGGAAAGAAGATAGGAGTTGTTACAATCATCTTAGATGCCATGTACCCATCAACATCTACCTGTCCTCACCACCTACAGTAGATTTCCTGCCACCTGACAAGTATAAACAGTGGCAAGGTTGCTCTGGTTTTTGAAATTATGTGTTTTCCATTGATTTTCTAACAAAATTTCTTTTCAAGCCACAGTTTTAAGCCATGATGTCTAACAATGAAGTCAAGAACAAGATGTGCCTTCATGAAAGATTAATCTTCACTTAACATTGTCTTTCAAATAGTTTGAGGATTTAAAAGTTACAAACACATGCTTTTAAGAATGATTCAAGTAGTTCAACAGTGCTGCAAAAGCAACAATATGATGTATCTTGAACTGAGTACAGAGCTCATGGGATCTGTAGACATCGCCTCTACAATGTATCAAATAAAACCTAATGGAAAGTAACATTCATGGTAAAAGTTTCCTAAAAAGAGTCTAGGTTTGTCTAAGCTGGGTACAGCTCTCAGATCCCACCACATTGCCTAGATCACCAACAGAGCAGTGCGGAGGCTCCAATTCAGATTGGATGCAATTTTGGTCTTCTGTATCAGGGAAGCCGAAATCTACCAAGGCTTTAAAAGTTGTTCAGCTAAGAGAGTGGAGACACTGGAATAGCAAGTCCCCAGGCTACACCAGACACTGCCCAGCACAGCTCTTGGTGTTCTCTACGTTCATGGTTACTCTCAGGCTGGAAAGCGCTACTCAAAGGGTACAAAAATGCTGCACAAACATCACAGTAAACAAGCCCCACCTTCCCAAGAGGGAGGGCCAAGGCAGTTTCTCAAGCCGACAGAAGGTGAGAAACTCAGTCCTGAACTCCTGATATTTTGTGCAAGTTCCAGCTCCAGCCCGAGTTACAAGCCATTCCTCCTCAAGCCTAAGCAGATTTCCTGTCTCTGGGTTCACTGGTTCAAGTGAATATCCCCAAACAAAACACTATATTTGCCTTTGAGCAGCATCTCCCTGATGCTGCTGGACTGTAAGCAAGGCCAGAAGCAATTTAAATGCCTCCATTTTTATAACAGACTATTCAAGCACAGTTTTAATTTGATACTCTTTATTATGATATCCAGGAAAACAATAACAAGGTGATTGCTTATTACAGCTTCCACAGACTGGGGCTCCAGACCTTATTGTCCTGGGTACACACACGCACACACACGCACGAAAGACAACCCTTGCCACAAGAACTTACAATCTACATAAACAAAACAAAGATAATGATTGATCAAGAAACAAAGAGGAGGAATCACCTGCGTGAGAACATGAATTAAATTTTGGCTTGGTTTCTAGTCTGGAGTTCAAGAGTTGAAATTCCTACCCTGTTACAGTATTCTTATTACCATGGGCTGAATTTTTATCTGTTGATTACAATGCAAGATATAGTCTTCAACATATAAAACCAATATAAAGAGACACAAAGCTCTAGACCATAATTTTTCAAGTGGTATACAGCAAAACTACAGTCTAGAGATGCAGAGATCTTGGGTGCTCAGTTTCCTAAATGAGAAAGGCAGTAAGTGAATTGCAATATGCAAAGCAAAACCATCCAGGAATATAAATTTCTGCTAAACCAGACTGACTAACATATTTTTTTTCAATTCAGTATATCAAATTGCCTAACACTCTTGTGTGTGGCATGAAGAAGTAACAACTGCGTTGTGCTGAATGACAATGCCTGACCTTTAACGTTAACCACAATAAATACAGACAAAGAATGAATACTGAAATGCTATTGAATTATAAAGCTACACTTTAGCTGCTCTGATTCTGCAAAAGGTTTCAAATATAAAAAGAAGGAAAAGGAGTTGTCATTTCTGGCACTCACATCACAGACTTGCCATCCTTGCGCTGGATAAAACTAAAGTATTTGCAGAAACCTAAAATAAAAGTGACAGGACACATAGAAAGAGATCAAGAGCAAGTGTATTGGATTCAAAACAAGGCCATATGATTTTTTTTTTAAACCAGAAATAAGAGTTGTTGCCTTTTGAATTGGCAACATCAAAAGAACTTTTCTAAAAGGCAGAAAGCAGCCAGCCTACTGCTTCTGCAGCCCAGCACTCCTCACCCATTGCTCACCAAAGGAAATGGACAGTGGCAGATGCCAACAGCAGTCCCATTTCACCCACAACGTGGATGTGAGCTATATCCAAGTTGTATTGCAATTTATTCATCCTGAAGAGTTTCAGTTCCCATTAAGGAGGTTCTGATGACACTCAACATATTGATGTGCTTATTTCTTGCATGTCTGATCCAGAAACACTCCAGCACTGATCCTATTTTAGTTCTGAAGAGCACACAAAATTCCTTAATGTGTACAGATTTAGGGTTATCAGATCCAAAACTGAGTAGTTCAGGGAGCAGTGTGAAGAGGGGATACTCACCAGACATCCACAACAACCCACAGTATATAAAACAACCCCACCAACAAACCAATAAGCAAGGGCTAATCCAGTGCTCTAAAGATAATCCACAGCTCACGATGTAAGAGATTCAAATATGATGAACAGATGATAACTGACGTCAGTCCTTTGAAGTATTTTTCTTTTTAAAGGATCTTCTAAATATTCCCCAAGCCTTCATTTTGTAGGACATTCTTACACTCTGCACCAGAAATAACCTCAATATTTGCATAACAAGATGCAGGCATTAAACCGCAGCCCCCTCTCCGCATACCATCTCTGTATGCAGGCTCTCACTGGCCTGTAAATGTTACAAACATCACCACTGTCTCTACTTTGTGTTCAAGTCCCTTCAGTACTGACATTTTCCAGAGAGAACAATTAGGACAGCAATGACCACCGCTGCATAGGGAGCCTACTGAAAGTGTTGGTCTCCAACTTACAACACAGGCCCAAAGGGCTGAGTCACAAATGGAACCAAACCCAAGTATGACCTAGGAATCAGCTGGTGAACGTCCTGAAAGCAGGAAAACAAAATAAGGGAAACAAAACAATCCTCCCCTCCATGTACCAAGACACGCATACAGTGCAACTCTTGCAAAGCTCTCTGGAAGACCTACTTCAATACATAAAGGGTTCATGTGGAGAAAAAAAAAAATCTCACACCAAAAAAGCAAAAAACCCCATAGTTTCCGGGCTGTTAAGGAAAGTAATGTTTGTTTGATCCAGGACAATCTACATTTTCAAAATCCCTACTTCCACACCGCTAGTATCCTCTCGCACTGCTTGGAAACCCTGATGACAGATAAAAGGTACCTCAATACAGTAAACCACAATGAGTATCTCCCCTTCCCCCACAAGATCTGAAAAAAATCCATTAATACTTAATGGATTTGGCATGTAGGAGCTACCAGAGAGACCAGGTCCCTTCTGGTACTGATGATGAAGCCTTTAAAGATCTCCCATACTGTAATCTAGCATAATTTTTAAGCAATATGCTGTTGAAAGGGGCAGCTGCCTTAGAACCTGATCCATCTTTTCCCTGTGACTTTTCTTCTTGCTTATACATAATTACTTGTGAAACTCTGGGGTTACTATCAGGCAACTAATCCAATGGAAAAAACCCAAACATGCTTTTTTTCAGGTGCACCAGCTCCCTGGTCTAGCTCACCATGCCACCAGAAAGGCTTGTGCTAGCTAAAGCAAGCGGCAGAACCTTAATTTTGGCAGCAACCTACATTACTTTCAGGCTAGCATGGCTATGGAAATCCTCCCTTCCCTTTCATATCAAGTTTTGTCCCCAACAAAATCAACTCAGGCACAGTCAGTCAAAAATCTTCAAAGAACAAAGGACTGCAGATGTGTATTGACTCTTTTTACGCAAGCCCAATTACTTATACCAGAGGACCACACTGCTTATTACAATTCTGGGTAATATAACTCTATAAACACAACTAAAATTTTCAAAGAAAGAGTATTTAGAAAAAATACCAAATGCTTACAAATAACTGATTTTCTAAATGCATTATCACAACACACATAATTTACCTTCAGCATAACCTAAAGTTAGTGGAAATAGCCTATGCACTTTTTCTGCTCAGCAAATTCCTTCACCATTCCTAAATTTGGGCACGGGATCACCACAAAAGCAGTATTTCCAAAGAGTATTTCCACATTCATGAATGATTCACACAGGAGAAATCAGTCTTTGCAACCAGTCACGGAGAAAGTGTCCAGATGAAAACAAAACTCTGAAAATTAATTTCAGCTGCTCTGCATTCCTTGTTCGTAATTTGCAGTTAAATATATAATAATCACTTTAAAAGTAAAATACTGAGAGAATATTCTGGCACATAAACACACACTTGGGGGGCAAAAGAGGCTTGAAATCATCTGCTGTTAAATCTTGAAAAGTTTTGACAAGATGGGGCAAAGAGAAGGAGGTTTAAGAAAAAAACCAAACCAAACAAACCATATCCACTGTCTGTGCAATTATTCAATTCAAATCCATCTAAATGGACAAAGCTTTCTCTTTATGGGACCTGGTAACTGACGAGGATAAATTAACTATTGCCTATTTTATTTGGTGTAGGATATAATAATGAACTCCTCTGTCATTTCCATTTCTAATTTTCTTGATTTCATAATTAAGAAAACATGATTAGACAACTGATCTTCTTCCATCTTACTGAATCCCAGATTACAAGCAAAGAGCCAAAAATGTAATAATATTTGAAAATCAATTTTAGGCAATTCAAAAGAAGTTATTCAGCCAAACAATACTCTTATGCTGAAACAAATCATATCAAACTAGAAATAGAAGTCTCAATATCTTCTACGTTTATGAGTGTTTCCATCCCAAGGTAGAAAATCAAAAATTACTGCTTTTGCCTCATCAAACATGACAAATACATATTTTTAGCTATGACACAAGAGACAGAAAATACTGGCTTCCAATACTCTATCCAAATTCTAGAACAAACTGCTGTTACTTTCTATTGCTTGGGAGATCCCAACAACTCCTATAAGGCAATGATGAATATTAAGCCATTGTGGAAACAAAAGTGCTTTTGTTAATGTCCGAAGGCCAAGAATGTCCGTCCATAAGGCCAAAAGGAGACAAAAAGCAATGTCAGTATTAACAGTCAAGAATATATTCTTTTGAAGTTTTTGGAAATTAACCTGAAGTTTACATTTCAAGACTATTGTGCCAAAGAATGAGGTTTACAAGAAATAGTTTGCCTTAAGGAAACAACTATTACAGCCCTCAGACTCCTATAAGTATTGGAGATCTCAAGAAGTACCTTAAATGCTCCCTTCATAATTTGTTCCTCCACCCTTTATGATTCTGACAGCCACAGTACAACCAGATATCACAAACAAATTGATTTAGAGTCCAAGTACCAGACCAGACATTTAAAATTTACCCCCTTTGGCTTAAGGTACAAGTTGAGAGCAAGGCACACAGAATCTGTGAAGGTTTTTCTAGAAACATCAGACACAAACCATGATTTTGGACAACAAGTATATAATGTACACAATTCTCTCAAAATTTCTGAGTTCCAGTTTTCCAGTTTCATGGTCAGATCAAACAGATTCACAGTTCTACCTCTTCCAATCAGGACATGAGATAGCCACTTCTACTGAAGCAGACTGGGCATTTAACAGGGCACACTGCCCCAGAGTTCTTAAGCTAAGCAAGTACAAGTCTGCCAAGTCCACTTCAGGAGCTGTGAACCAAATACTTGGGAACTGTGACTGTAATCAGCTGAAACATACAATAAGTTATACTGCAATAACTCTAAATAGCACTAAACAACTGAAGAATGGATAGTTACTTGCAGTGAGGATTTTGTACTAGAAACGTTTATTCTGAACAGTAAGCAATTGAACTGTAGAAAATACAGAATGCAGATTTATTACTTCGTTGGGTATAAACTCAATTATAATAACAGTTTTTAATTAAAATTATTTTATTTATCAGCTTGATTGCTCATAATTACTCCTCAATCAATAAGCAGTTCAATACTTGGGTTAACTTGATAGACTAATTTAGCAACTTCTTCTTAAGACTGAAATAAATGTCTCACTCACTCTCAAGTGAAACAGGTTGAATTATACCCATTACAAAAGCATACAGAGGAAACATTATCTGCATATTAAACTGGAAAACTAACTGGACAAAGTTTCACATGGAATACAATTATGAAAGATAATGGAAAAATTCTTAAATTTAGATTTTTCCAGTTGTAGCAGAGGCCACAATAAATCAGTTGTAAGAAGCTGCAGCTTTTAAGTATTTTTTCATAAAAATATATATAGGAGAAATCAAACTATTTCCTAACAGAGGTGAAACAAAGCAAAGCAGTTAGAACAAAGGAATGTTTCTCATAACTTGATCCATTTATCTAATTCCCTCTTCATGGAGCATTAATTGCCTCCCAAAACAAACACAACACATTTTAAGAACCTCCACCCCTAAAATCAGACAGACAAGTTTTCAAAGAAGGTCCAATGCACACTAATTCTCCAAGATACGCACACTTCAAAAGCACAGACAGAAGTGGACAGTGCTACTCAAATCAACTCTTTCTATGACCATACACGCTCCCTTCTACGTTTCAAGTGCTAAAAGCTATATCTCAAAAAGGTGTTTTGTTCCTTGTAAGAGATTTCTAACCAACAAACAATAAGACTCTGCAACATTTCCAATTAGTTCAGTTTTGTTTTAATGATATGGGGCAATTCTTAGAGCAGACATTGTGCAGCTAGTAACTACCAAATAAAGAGGTCTATTGGTGTGGTCTTGCAATCCCAAATTGAAATGTAAATTTGAGTCAAGGTAATTAACTGAAAACCCAGAGTATCTGAAAATGCATACTATGTTTTTACTTCAATTTTGCAATACTTCTTGAGGAACTTGGAAAAAGTGAAGTTGGTAGAACAGTATCACCAAGATTACAAAAATTGGAAGGAAATAATACACTGCAACAGTGATCCTTATTAAGTTATTCATCACAGTAAATATTTAAAAAAGCGTCAATGTTTTTTAAAAAGTGTTGAATCCTCCCCCCAAGTATTTGAGGAGAGATAAACCTTTTACTTTAGTCAAAATGGCTTTTTAAAAAAAGTTTCCCAAAACAACAGCAATAATCAAAAAACATGAATTGTATTTTCTTTAATCCATAATATCTCTAGTGCTGAAGGGCCATCCATGTAAAAAGCAGATTCTTTGGGGACATTAGTCAATTAACTTAATAAAACCCAGTTTTACGAGGATTTATCCTTCCTGCTGCGAGGCGAGTCTGCTCCATTTGAGGTCACTGTTCCATTTATTCCATTTTCTAGAAAAAAAGAAGAAAACATTTTTCAAATACAGTGAGATGCTTTATATTTTATTACAGTTTTGTGGGTCCTACACAAACAGCCTTTTAACTTCTTTTCTGATGTACCTTCTTTGTTAAACCTCTTCATTATCATTTAGAGTGCAACAGTATAATGAAGTTTTCACAAACTGCAATATTTAAAGTTTACTACAATAAATTCCAGTTTCCCGATGTGGCCAGACACTGAAATGTGTGCATTATATACATCTAGACTGAAAATCAAGACCAGTTACAGTGTTTTAGAAGATATTCTCTGAAAAAGTAAAGCACAACCTGTAGATGAGATGGTTCTGTGAAATTTTGGAGACACAGTATATACACAATTCTCTGTTACAGGTCTTAATTATTTATCCCACCTATTTCATATTACAATTCTTGCTAAAATTACACTCCTTTGCTTACCTTTACAAGCATTAGATACATAGAGGAAATCCTTATACACATATATACTAACAATTTTTAAAGTATATACTTCAAAATACAGAATTCATTTACGTTATGATGAAGATATTTACATAGATAAGACAGAAGTAAAACACTAGCTCAGATTTGCAGTGAGCATGTGCAGGTGGAAAGAGTTCAAGATCAGGCACCCATCTAAGAGCACAAAGCAAGAATGTGTTACCAGCTGCAACTCTCTACTTCTATCCCACTTCAGGGCCAGCTTGAAGACCTCAAGAGGTTTAATCCGTTCAAGCACCACAGGGATGATTTGGTAGCAAAAGTTTCCCCTAAACCAACGATGCACAGTCTGTGGTTTATAGTGCATACAACTAGTGAGGTGGAGCAATGTGACACCATTGTGAATTAAAAGTAACCCCTTTATTCAGTTTCACCACAACCAAGGAAACAGATGTTGCCTGAGAGTAACTACATTTATAAAACAGATCTGAAGAGCAGAGTGCATAGGCAGCTACAAAGCTTGCAGCCTAACATTTCTGCTCTGACTCAGATCATTCTGACTTCAAGCAACAGTTACTGGTTTTTTGGGTGCTTTCTAAAAATTATTACATATATCTANCAGATGTGTCAAAAGTCACCAGAGTGTGGCCAGGCTATAAAAACATCTGTTGGCCTCCCTCTCACTCCCACGACACCCAAATACTCTCATTTATGCAAACAAGCAACAAAAAAAAAGTAACAAAGAGAACCACACATGAGAACGAGACCAGACACAGGCCCAAAGAATCAAAGTCTGTTTGACCACATATCCGTCTGTAAACGACACCACCATTTTAAGCCTACAGAAGGTGGTCTTTGGATATTTCTGAAAATGTTTGAATTACTTTTAAATAAAGAAGCTTAAAAACAATGAACTAGACCCAAGCCAGATAACTGAAATCACATTTTCTTACACGGTTTAGGTAAAACAAAGAACATGAATCAGCACGTGGCTGGGTACCCCACCTACATCACCAGCAGGATTTTTCTACTGTCATTTCTTGCTTTTGGCATAGACTAAAAGTAACACATTTTATTGTGCCCTCACTTCCAAAAAAAATTCACCACAAAAAAAAGAAGAGTGTTTTAAGCAGTTCAATTGCATATATCACTCTTTCAAAAACACTGTTTTGCTGCACCCTATGCAAGTGTTCTGAACAGACAACATAATAGGAATATTCAAAACAGAAGAATTTGAATGAACTGAGTTATTTTGTTTCCTTTAAAATAAGGAATAAAATTCTTCAGTCTTCAAGACAGGCATAATTCAACTACTTTGTGAATTAAACCACAACTCCAATTAAGTGACTTTTTCACTATTTGTTTACTACTTGCAAGTCTCCATTGAAGTCGGGCGAAACCCAGCAGATTCACTAAATTACACGAATGATATAGATTAAGAGATTTTAAAAAGCTATTACATTTCTGACTCCCAGATTAAATCACCATCAAGGCACATATTCTAAAATTATTTGACATAAAAGACTTAAATTAAATTTAAAAAACCCATAATGAGAAGGCCATGAACATGAAGCTCTGATTAAACAGCACATTTACATAGGAAACTACCTTTACTCAATTATAAAAAAAAAAAATTCCAACTGAATTTTCAGATGAAAAAAAAAACCCCACCACTACACAAAAGCCAAGTTGTGATAATCACAAATCATCTAAAGGGAGTGCAACAATACTCTAAACCACATAATTTTAATAAAAACAGAAACCTGGGAGAAATAAAAAAAAATTATTGATCTCCCACCACAAATCTCAGTTCTCAGTGCAAATGGTCTTGACACACATTATGTTCAACATGTCAAAAAGTGGAACAGGTTGGTAATACATGATTGGGAGCAAAGGATAATGCTGAAAAAAGATTTTGAAACAACTTCTGCCATTGCAGAAGTTATTCAAGCTAGCAATTAAATACACAAAAGTTGAACTGTTGGTGAAACACAGTACAGGGATTTAAATTTTTTTTTAAAAAGAGCACATAACTTTTTCTTGGAGGAAAGAGCATTCAGTTCATCTTTCATGCCCGTTCCATAAAAAGGGTGTGACAAAAAGTCAAACCTGGACTCATCAGTTCATTTCCAAATGCTTCAACACAGGTTTAGAGTAGTAAGTAGTTACTACCTTTCCTTAAAGAACTATCTATTTCTATTTTTTGTAAAAAAAATTCAATACAAAACTTTTCACAGGATGGATCATCAAACTATCTCTTTGCCCTAAACACTCAGAATTTCATGGCAATGAAAAACAAGCTTGAAATCCACTGCAAGAAAATTTTACAAATAAGTGTCTCAGGGAACAGATCTAAAATTCCATCTGTTCCCTTTCTATAAAGGAACAAAACATAAGCTTGACACATTTTGTTCAAGTAATGAAATTAAAGATAATAAAAGTATCATGCTGCATTAACTAAAAAACCCACAGTAATTCCTTAATTTGGGCACTTAGAAAACCCAAAAATATATAGTGTTTTTTTTTTTTAAATCTATTCTTCCCACGATAATATTCACCACTATTGCCTCTGCAGCTGAGTCATCTCACAAGTTAAACACAAAATGCTTCTTTAGCAAACTAAAGTTGGTTTTGAGAAGTCAAGGTGACAGAAAAACTGAAACTACAAACCTCTTTCTTTTCTGGAGGTCTTTCCTTTAGCTGATACAAACTTCTTTTTCACTGACTGAGGCTGAGAAGAAGAATGCTCTCTCCACCTCCGAAGCTGGAAATTAATGAACTTCCACATCATAAATGCTTGAGTCATGCAGATGGAGGCCAGCACACTGATTCTAGAAACAAGTAACAGGTAAAGTTTTATCAGTAAGTTTGTCTCATTATTCAAACAGAAAAGGAAAGTAGAACACCTCAGGTTTTTTGGCAACTTCCACCCCCTCCTCCTGGTAACATCCATTTTCTAAGCCAAGAGTTTGCTCGCATAGGGCAAGACTGAGCTTAAGCACAGATGATCAAAACTAGATACAGAGTGATAGCGAAATTTTTGCCCATCAAAACTGGCAAATATTAGGTTTCTTTCCTGCTGTCTTTCTCAGAATTACTCTCAGGGTACCAGGTAGTAACAGCTGAAAATGGTTCAAGAGCGTCTTGTAGCTCAGAGTATCAACTTTGCAAGGTAATGTTGACATTGTCAATGTTTCAGTAACTTCCTTTTCTGCATTCATAAGAAGGCCATGTAGTTGGATCATGCAGCAGCAATAGGAGCCATAATAAAGGGAGAGAAAGAGGCAGAAATCTTCAACCAGGACCAAAGATGCTCTGGACATAATGCCTTGACCTCTAAGATAAACTCACAGCAATTATATCTAGAATTCAATTTATTAACTCTAAAATATTGGAAAGTAGTGTCTGTAATTGAATATTCCTTTAAATTCTGTTGGTTTGGTTTTGGGGGGTTTTTTTGGTTTTTTTTTTTAACAAAAAAAGAAGAGTAACCAGTCACAGATTTCTCAGCTGTAGACTGTAAATCAGTCAATTCATTTCACTGTGCCTTAGAAGTTCCTTACATAAGCTATTCCTATTGATCCCATTGGTTGCACAAAAACACTCAATCATTCAGAATTACTGGCAGTAGTACCATACCATTTACACTGTGTATTTAACATGGGTTTACAGCACATGCTTAAGAACTGTTCCAGGTTTACCATACCTAACAGCCAGGATATTGAAGTTCCCAGTACTGAAATTCAGCTGCTGATCTTCTGCTCTTGCCAGTCCAAAGCCAAAAGTGAGGACTGAGAGAATCAAGGTGAGAAGCCTTCCCAAAACAAAAAGAACTGCCCACAGTGAAAATCTAGAAATAAAACCATCACAAACACTAAATGAACCTTCCATTCAAAACACATGAAAATTTGTTTGAAATGTAAGAACTTAGCTAGATTAATGATTTCGCACCTATCTTAAGTGCATCGTGTATTACGTTATGAAAACTAATTTCAACTCAATGCAAAGTGCTTTCTAGTACTATCAGAACAAAAGCACATTATTAGTTCCTACAGAACTACAGGCTGTACTAGCAACCTGTTCTTTCTCTACAAAACTTTTTAAAATAAACACATTAGTACACATTGACAGATTTTATTTCACTTTATACTGCTACTAATATTTACTTAAATAAGCTAAAACAAGGTAAAAAGTATACTGATAGTTTAGAAATACAAGTACTAACACTAGTCTGGAGAACTGTGGTCACTTAAGAAACACTGAACTTCCTTGTAAATTTGGTTTCTGGTTAGTTAAATGCAAAAGGCTTTAAGACAGAAATTACATGCATTTTAAAGATAAAGACTATTTACCCTTTCTGGTATTTTTCATCACTGAAGTAGAAAAGACGTGATATGTGGAAAAGAAATTCAACGAAGTAATGCAATACCAGAAGAACAAGTCCAAGATGGGTCAGACTATCAAAACAAATAAAACAAACATTCAGACATTTTGTTAGATGTTTAAGGCAGAGAATGGAGCCAGCAAAAGTTTACAATTGACTTACTTCAGGAGATAGGCTCCAGCAATATGAAAGAGGTAAAGCCCAATGTAGACAATCTGGCGAAAGATATCTTCCTGTTAGGAAGAAAGAAGCCACCATGTGTTATACACAATGTTACACAGTATTGTACAATGCTACCTGTTATTACAAACTATTCCCTAGTCTTGGAAATTCTTCTTGGTGTATCAGCTACCTTAACATGGCCTGGTCTGGCACTGAATTACTCAGCCTGGATCATCTAATTCCACACGTAACCTATTGCTAACTTACCAGCAATATTCAGTACCTTACATATGCTACTGTGAGAAAAGGCATCAAACATGGAAAAGATGCTTTTTAAAAGGATCCACTTTTATTTGTTATGACCACTGTGAATTTGTAGAAGCTATTAAAATACTTATTTTGTATGTATTACTGTATCATCAGATCCTACAGTTCCTCATGTTCGCTGCCCATCAAACTGTCAAATTGCAGCAGAATAAAATAACAGTCTACAAATCAAAATAAAAAGTTTTCCAAGTGTTGACATCAATTCTAAAAATTCAACGCCATCCAAAATTCTGGAACACTGTTGCTGGCAAATACAGAGAATATTGTTATTAGCCAGTCATGCTAAACCACATGGTCCCAGTTTAAGTCAGGCTTTAGCCAGCCCTATTAAACTGAACACTTCGTGGAGATGAAATAATAAAGAGGAAGACACATAGCACATGGAAAGCAGATTGTGCCGTCTGTGAACACAAGAACCACTGAAGTATGCCAGATCACAACAAAAATATGTTTTGGAGTGGTAGCAGAGTACATTCAGTAGTGCTTAAGAAACTCCCTTTTGGAAAGATTCTCTCATCTTCAAGCAAGGATCTTTAGCTTTATCTTGTATACATGTAATTATAAAAGGCCTAAAATTTTAAACTTTCAAGAGCTATACTATGTTATTCAATAGTCAGTATCAAATCCAACAAACCCACAGAACCAAACAATTGTGACAACAGCAAACACCACACTCATAATACACAAAGAGCAAGAAAACAGGTGGAGAAAGACCTACTCTAAATTATCTGAAAGAAAACGAAAAATTAGTTATTTCAGATAAAGACAACAGTCGGTACAAATGGTCAGTTTCCCCAAGCACAACCAGGACCAGCCTCTTACACTTCAACTTTATAGCTGAGGTAACATTTAAACAGCCCATGCTGCCTGATTAGACAAACTGTCAGAGACTGCAGGCCTTGTGGAATAATGCACATGGAGGTATACATGACTATATAGGAACCAGAGTTAAGAAGTTCTTTTCTTGTTTATGTCAGCAGGACAGGTAACTAGACCTGAGTAAAAGCAGCCAGTTCCTTCAAGAGAAGGAATAAGGCAAGGAAGCCAAGATGGCAGAGGTTAAGCCATGGTTAAAGAAATACCAACTACGAACTTGCTAAAACAAATGAACTATCGCTCTTTAAACTTAATGCAAAAGTCAGAGTGCACAATTTCAAGCAGCAACCAAGTAAAACTCTACTATTCAACACACAGCACTTAAGCCACCTGTGACAGCTTGCTTGAAGTTATTTTAAGAAAAATCTCCACACTTGGCTGTGAAGTCAAATTTGAGAGGTATCACTAGCACAATATGGGAACATCAGCTGCAGTGCATCTGCAAAACAGTATTCATACTGCATCTGAGCAGCATAAAAACTGTGCATCTCATTACTATTTTACTAAGGCTCTTCTAGGCTCCTGTGCAAAGACCTATGGTTATGTAACACCTATATTTCATTTTCTTGAATAAAGCAGAACTGGTAACAGAGATGCAGCCCAGTCACAGAGCAACAGTCACAGAATGGTTTGGGCTCAAAGATACCTTTGTAGATCACCTTGTCCAACCTCTATACCATGGGCAGGGACATCAATCGCTTGATCAGGTTGCTCAAAGCCCCATCCAACCTGACCTTGAACACTTCAAATGAAAGCGAATTCACAACTTCTCTGGGCATTCTGTTCCAGTGTCTCACCAACTTCATCACAAAGAGATTCTTCAGATCTACTCTAAACCTACCCTCTCTTTCAAAATCATTGTTCCTTGTCACTACAGACTCCAGTAAAAAAAAATCTCTCTCCATCTTTCTTATAAGCCCCTTTCAAACAGTGAGAGGCCACTATAAGCCCTCCCTGGAGCCTTCTTTTCTCCATATTGAACAACCCCAACTCTTTCAGCCTGCCTTCCTAGAAGGGGTGCTCCAGCTCTCTGTTCATCTTCGTGGCCCTCCTCTGGACTCGCTCAAACAGATCCGTACCCTTCTTGTGCTGGGGACCCCAGAGCTGGATGCAGCACTCCAGGGATAGTTTCACCAGAGCAGAGTAGAATCCCTTCCCTCTACCAGCTGGTCATTGCTTGTTATGCAGCCCAGGTGACAACTGGCTTTCTGGGGTGCAAGGATACGTTGCCAGCTCATGTCCCATTTTCATCCCTCTGGTGTGCCCAAGTCCTTCTCTGCAGGGCTGTTCTCAACCCATTCATCCCCAGCCTATACTGATGTTGGGAATTGCCATAACCCAGGTGCAGGACCTTGCACTTGGCCTTGTAGAACTTCATGAGGTTCACACGGACGCAGTCCTCAAGCCTGTCAAGATCCCTCTGGATGGCATTCCTTTCCTCAAGCAAACCAACTGCAACACTCAGCTGGGTGTCATCTGCAAACTCGCTGAGGGTGCACTCGATCCCTTTGTCTGTGTCACTGATGAAGGTGTTACACAGCACTGGTTCCAGTACAGAGCCTTGAAGAACACTGCTCTCTACTGCTTTTCACTTGGACATTGACTCACTGACCCTAAGTCTCTGGAAGCAGCCACCTAGCCAGTTCCTTATCCATCTAACCACTCCATCCATCAAATCCATCTCTTTCCAATTTAGAGGTAAAAATGCTGGGGGGACCCTGCCAAGAGCCTTAACAGAAGTTCAGGTAGATGACATCAGTAGCTCTTCCCTAATCTGCTGATGCAGTCACTCCACCACAGAAGGCCACTAAGTGAGTCAAGTATCATTTGCCCTTGGTGAAGCCATGCTGAGGAATTTACAACATGAAAGTTTAAGCAGGAACTGTCTATGCAAAATGATCCTGAGCAAAAGCATTCAAAAAGACACTACTTATTTTGGTCCAGGAAGGCAAAAAGTGTGCTACAAAAAATCTGTGGCAAACTCAGTGTTATCAGAGCCCAAGCAGAGAAAACCCTTAATGGAAAAATGATGCTGTTAAAAATCTAGCACTGATAAAAATTTCAATACATAACTAACCAGAATTTCTGCTGAGGAAAATGCTATTTAAATGAAATCCCAGACTTTCATACTCCTTTGATGTATAGAATTATTAGCCGTTTATATTCTACGCCTATATCGTGATTCATGAAGCAACTGTGATTTCAATGAGCCTATAATTCTGAGAAAAAAAAAAGAGTTGAAAAGAAAATCGCTCATTTGCTCTAGGGAAAACTCTTTCAGTGGATGAGAAACACTAGTAATTTTTATTTACACAACAGATATTTAGCAATTTTACTGCAATAAGGATTTAACTGAAAAGAAAAAAGCCACCTTGCTCTGGAGTTCCTCCCATTTATGTTTTGAACTTACTTTTTTAGTTTTCTGGAAGTACAGTTCTGGAAAAGCATGAAACCAGTATGCCAACTGTAAGATGTAGAAAAACTTCATTTGAAACCTGTACAATACAGCAAGAATTGAAGAATATTACTTATTATGAATTAATTTAAAACATTTCAGAAGCTTCTAGTGAACTCATTTTATCATTGTCTCAAAGAAAGAAAAAATACAGATCTTTCCTGCCAGCCAACTCTAAACTAACATTTTAAAAAACAAAATCATTAAGACTAAGCTCACAAAAACTTAATTCTTTAAGTAATAGCCTACAGAAAAAGAACCTTGTATGTTACAAGTTGTCAAAGAATCAAGAGCCCACATAAATACGACCAAAAATACATTAGTGACTAATATAGTTTTACAAACTACTTATTCTACACAGATTGTACATGACACACCCTAGGCTTAAAACACGCCCTCCTCTCCCCCAGCAATCCTCTAAGGAAGAGGCCTTACGGAATCAGAGCGTGCGGATAGTCCCTCCACAGAGAGGTTGGATCTGATATATAGTTCTCCTAAAAAAAGAAGAAAACAAACAGAAAACCCCAATAAATGCTCCAAGATGTTACTTTCAAGTCAGAAATAATGACTGGACATACATGTATGCATTTATGTATATGCACATGTGTACATACAAAAACGCACACATCTACATACACAAGTAAAAGCTACAGATCTATAAATTTTCTTTTTTACAAAACCCTCAAGAAATCACAGACAAACAAAACCAAACCAACCCAGAAAACAAATCCCCAAAACAAAAGACAGTTGCACTGGATTAGGAAAATAAAAAGCAACCGAACAAATCAAGTGCTCATTCAAGAGACAATGTCCTTATGAGATGGAAATTATTCCAGCATTACTACGGCCACAAGTCTTCTCTTGTAAACTGCTGACAAACTTTGAATTTAAGTAAGAGAAGGAAAGTTTTTCCAGGAGTTATTATGTTAAAATTAAAAAAGAAAAAAAAGGCACACTCTTCCCCTTCTATGAAGCTAAACTCATACAGATCCAGCCACTAGCAAAGAGCATATCACCTAAAGGCACACAGTGACCTGAGGCTACAGCAATCTGTCATATACCTATTCTCTAGGCTCTAGAACGCTATGTATGGTGTTTTCTAAACATTTATTTTATGTTAATAAACCAACATAAAAAAAACCTCACAGAGAATTAAGTACCATAAAAGAGTTAAATGGTTTTATCTTATTCAGTTGGACAGTAAAGCAACTCAAGACTGAGCAACAGTAACACTACTGACTCTACACTCAGTTACGACTACAACAGAATACTTAAACTTGTCCCCACTTTAAAATTAAAAGCAGCTAAAACCAGAAAAATAAGCCAAAACCATATTCATCATCAACATAATGAATTTTTGAAGTCTTGTAATACAAACAGAAGAGAAGGCATACTTACAGAGACAAGAATACTTGTTCCCCAAACACAGGAGAAAAGGTAGAATGCACTAAGTTGTCCAGACTCATTGAACTTGCTATGCTTTGTCTTTGAAAAGTGCATTTTCCTGTTAATTTTCTGAAATGAAAGTCCACTGTTATTTATATGCTACAGTACTTAACATCTATTTGGTAACTTCATTAGAATATCTAAAAGTTTTAATGCATGTTTTTACAGTCAAAAACTTTAATGCAGAAGTTTACTTTTAAGTTAATAGTCTTAAAGTCTAATTAAAACCTGACAATTATCTTGATGAAAGGAATTCATATTTTGTACTTACATCCAGTACATACTCCTGAATTATAGCATGTATGATTATTGCTACAAGCATGTAAAAGAAAATTGTAGCCAAGTCTTTGATGCCATAGTAATAGAGAGAGATTGTTTCTGCAGATTGTTCTTCTAAAAGACAAAGAGAATTATTGTTAGGCACCAATACAGTTTAATGGTTAATAAGTTCATTTCTCAGAGTGAAACCTTTCAGACAGAAGTAGCTTGTACTTAGCTGAACAAATAAAAGTCAAATTAAACTGCCACCATGAACTAGGTCACTAGACTGTTTATAGTTATCTTCTCCATCACATCACAAACTCAATTTGACTCTGGAGAGGTGCTATAAAACTAAAAACTTAAGTGCACTTAGGAAGCTTACCCAAATACACTGAAAGTGGACAATAAAAATATATTATACTATCATCCCACTTGGACTATTAAAGATTGTCACCTGCAAAGCCAGATTAAGAATTCACATGAACTTATCTACCAGTCAGATGGTGTTTCAGCACTAATGACGAATCCAGCAGAACAGAAACATTGTCTCTAACCTAATTAGTTAAAACAGTGTTTTAATAAAAATAAAGTGAAATCCTTGAAAGCTGTTCATTATCTATTCAGATTGACAAATTCCCTTCCTGTCAAGTCTAGGAAGCATGGCAGACTAATAATGTCTGATACACTGTCTCATAACTAACCTCCTGCAAGATACATACCTGTGGCAGGAATGGTAACATTATACTGAAGTGTAACAAAAATGACGGCTGCTTTTGCTGTAATCTGAAAGAGGAAAAACCAAAAGTGCTATAAATTCTCATGGAAATAAACTACATTAAACTGAAAACATTTGCCCATAGATTTGGCACCCTTGCCCAGCATGTTTGTCTCCTCCCAAAAAACGGATCAACTCCCATTATCTCACCGCTGCACCTGACTTTCCAAGGGCAGCACACATTGCGTGGTCTCCATAGGTTTGTTTACAGAAAACTCAACCTGCCAAACGAAAAATCCTTGAAAATGCTACTTACCAACAGCCTTTCCTACAACAATAGAATGAAGACACATGCTACAATTCTGTTTTTAGACCATACGGTATTATTACATTAACAGAATGTACAATATCATGGAGTCCCTAGACCATGAGGCATTCAGAAGTGGCTGAGAATAAACTTTACTTAAAAGTACTCCTTTTTTCTGACAAAATTTGGAAGTCAGTTATCATATTCATAAATCTGTGGGTGATCTGAAAAATGTGGACAGGGAAGAAAAAGAGGCATAAAGAACAGAAAACAATTTCAGGCCAGTGGGATACCAACTCAGTACAATTAGCATTCTTTTGACCCTGGGGATCCTTTGGCAAAAAGCATGAAACAAATGAAATTAAATTTAGCAGTAGTGGTACTACCCCTTTATGATGGGCTGTATGAAAAAACAGAATGAATAAAAGCAATGTGAACAGAAGATGTTTGTCCTAATGGCTTTCTTTGGGGGGTGGGGTGGAGATATTCTAAAACCCCCAATAAATAAGATGGAGTACAAGTTCTTATTTGTCCATAAGCATAAACTTATTTTTAACTATAACACATCTTCATTGAATCCCAACATGAATCAACATGCCCTAAATGAGAGGGAAAAATAACTGTGCTTTACCACATTCACGATCAGATAGTTTCTCATTGCTGTAAAAACCCAGTGTCTATGTGGTAATTAATAAGGCTGACAAAAGCCCAAGCTCCTTTAGGAATCCTGGGAGGATATGTTGAGTGTCTGAAGATAATGATTAGGTTACTACCAGTACTAATTATTCACAGGAAGTGAGATTTTTAAAACTAGTGCTTTGTCAACAAGCCCTAGATTTTCTATGAAACCCTGAATACGTGGCAGGCTGTTCAGTCCATGTAACTTCAGGGAATCCAACTAGTTTGCTTAAATTAGCGAAGTTGCCTTGGGCTCCCTATTCATCAAGGGAGCCCTCAGAGGACAATTCAAAACAGTATTCAATCCTGAACTGCCCTTTGAAGGCTCTGTCAGCTACTCTCAATACTGGAATTGTACAAGTCAGGCAATGTAAACACCTTACCATACCAACATTAACCGCAGCAAGTGATTTCCAAGACCTGTATCAAAGCATTTAAAAAATTGCAACATACCACATCTGTACCAACAATGACACATGGCCTTTTAATGCTGGGTTAGAAAACACTGTGGGTTAAAAAAACTGGAAACAAAAGAATTCAGCACATTCAATCCCCCAAAACCTCTCACCCTACCAGTAATACTGTTAATACAGTAAGCCTGATGTAGGACAAAAAGTAACGGTTTAAGGTCACCTCTTTAAGTTCATTCCTCAGAAAACCATCATATAACGGCTGTCTTGGTGATTTTTGATAGCAAACCCAAACACAACAGTGTAGCTGGTCTGCCCTGTTTTTACTTTTCATCTATCTATCCATCTATCCATCTCTCTTCTTCCTAACTCTACTGGCCTTTAGTGCTGAGCTGTACCAACAGCTGGATAAAACCATCCTGTAAACCACCCCATAACAAAAAGGCCCACAACCCTTAACAAATGTCTAAAATAAATGCCTAAACAAATGTCTAAAACACCCGAAATATTTGGTCAACAGTGTCTTAATTTGATGATCAGTGATCTTAGATCACTGATAACATTCTGGCAGTCACACAGGTCAGTTACCTTTCCAGTGCCTAAAAGGCACGTTTTAAAACATCTGCATTCAACATGGGGGCCCAGAGAGCGGAGGGCCTGCAGCAGGGCCGGCCCTCAGGCCGGAGGGAGAGCTCCCCTCGGCCGCTGCCAAACCCCGGCGCATCTCCGAGGCGGGAGGAGGCGGCGGGGGTGCCCAGCCCAGCCGAACGGCGCCTGGAGCCGCCGGGATGCTCCGCGGGCGGGGGGCGGTGCGGGGGCGCGGGCAGGGGGACCCGAGCGGCGGCAGTAAGG